>ML103654.1:57614-113951 GCA_003697995.1 Taxidea taxus jeffersonii | reverse complement strand
AGAAAGAAAGAAAGAAAGAAAGAAAGAAAGAAAGAAAGAAAGAAAGACTGATTTAGGAGTGCCTCCCTGGATCAGTTGGTAAAGTGTGTAACTCTGGATCTCGGGGTTGTGAGTTCAAACCCCATGCTAGGTGTACACATTACATAAAAATAAAAGTTTTAGGGGCATCTGGGTGGCTCAGTGGCTTAAGTTTCTGCCTTCGGCTCAGGTCATGATCTTGGGGTCCTGGGATCGAGCCCCACATCGGGCTCTCTGCTCGACAGGGAGCCTGCTTCCCTTTCTCTCTCTCTCTGCCTCTTCTCTGCCTACTTGTGATCTCTGTCTGTCAAATAAATAAATAAAATATTTAAAAAAATAAAAAATTTAGGAAAAAAAGAAATATTAACTAATAATAGGTGATTAAAAGAGATGACCTCAGCTTTCTCTATCAGGGATTACAGTGGGAATTTGGTTAGAACCAAGGATATCTGGCTATGAGGCTTGTTGGAAAGGACACTCATACAGCTTGCAAAGGCCTATCCACATGCCTGTGTATGAGTGTGTGTGAAATACATCTCAAAAACACTGAATCTTCTTTTAAGTAGCATATTATATGTATAGAGATAATACTTTTTAACATTTGAGTGTACACCAGTCATTTTCCTCAGCATAATCCCTTACACAGCAAATATTTATTCAGTACTAGAATGCCAGGCTCTGTTCTAGGCACAGACAGGGAAAAAAGGCAAAAAAAAAAAAAAATCTGGCTTTTGGGAACTTCACTTTATCGATTATAAATTTCTATATCTCTGTGAATTATAACATAAATCACTGTTATTGTGTGTATTTTTTGGGTGTAAAAATTGGAGTAAACAGTGGTAATAGCTTTCTTTAGTTTCCATGACTAACAGTTGGCAAGACTTCCATGAATTTGTCTCACTCCATTCATCTTCTAAACATTGCAGTACTAAGATGACCATGCGAGCTCTATGAAGATATTACAACAGTAAAACAATGTGGTCAATATGAAACTGAGCTAACAGACTACATGAGAACAGCAAGGAATTCTTGCAAGATATGTAAAAATTTGAATCAGCAAAGATGGTAGACAGTTGATGGCAATTGCTTTGGAAATAATGAGTGTAAAGAATTTGAAATGTGAACAGTGCGTAGGGTATCTAATTGGTGACAAGTTAGAAAAGTCCAAAATATAAGATGTTGCCAGTATGAAGAGAGATTTTTTTGCAATAAAATTTTGGACTTTGTTATATCTTCTAAAAATACTGAAACCTTACACATTTAAGGTAGGCTACACCAGTAAAAATGACATTGCAAAGCATATATTTTGTGAAAATAGGTTTAAAATGTAATAAGGAAACTGAGAGGAAAGTTAGTGAATGAATTGATACTTTAAAAGTGGAAAAGTAGGGGCGCCTGGGTGGCTCAGTGGGTTAAGCCACTGCCTTCGGCTCGGGTCATGATCTCAGGGTCCTGGGATCGAGTCCCGCATCGGGCTCTCTGCTCAGCAGGGAGCCTGCTTCCCCCTCCCCCTGCCTGCCTCTCTGCCTACTTGTGATCTCTCTGTCAAATAAATAAATAAAATCTTTAAAAATAAATAAATAAAAGTGGAAAAGTAAAGTTCAATTTCATTCGTTTTTTCATGCATTCATACATATAACAAATTCAGGCAAGGTGGCAGATATTCTGAATACAAAGATATGTGAGATTTGCAAATGCATTCAAAGAGATGACAATGAAATGTTTCAGAAATGTTAATTATATTATATGTTGACATCTATAGCTAAGAGGTTAGAAAAAGGAATAAGTGAGGATGAAAAGTTAGGTAAAACATCACAGAAGATATTAAATTTGTATATCACAAAGGATTATTAGAGTTTTTCCAGATATGCAATCTAACAGTTAAGTGTTGAATCATAACAAGGGTGCAGAGAATATCTCACTTTCATCTCATTCAAATTTTGAAGAAGTGCTTTATTACAGAAAATAACCTAAGGTTAATGTTGTGCTAACATCATAATGTCTTGAGTACATTGGCATAAGACTGAAAGGGGAGGATTTATGTTTCAGAGCTGTGGACCCAACTCAATCATGTAATGTACTAGACTTGAGGAAAAGGAATCCAGAGCCCTGAGATGATGCTAGTAAAAATTCAAAGACACCTAAGAATTGAGTTCTAATTAACTCAGGGTTGTTTGTGCATACTACAGATCACCAGATTTCTAGAAAGCATTGGTAGATGCTAGGAAGTTTCTATGTGATAAGCAGCATGAGCACTGAATTAGCAAAAGTGTGCTTCTACTGGTCTGACAAACCTCATTCTATGTCAGCAATAACTATTTTTTTAAGATTTTATTTATTCCTTTGAGATAGAGAGATACAAAGAGAGAGCATGAGCTGGGGGAGAGGCAGAAGGAGAGGGAGAAGCAGACTCCCTGCTGAGCTGGGAGCCTTATGTGGGGCTCAGTCCCGAGACCTGGAGATCATGACACAAGGCAAAGGCAGACGCTAAACCATCTGAGCCGCCCAGGCTCCCCAGCAACAGCTATCTAAAGCAAGAAGGGATTTGACAAATTTGAAACACTATCTTTCCACCTATATTTAGTGTTCTTTTGTGTCATGAATTTTGTACATACATATTTTTATCCTTTTGTTGTGTCTGCTGACATTCTAAAATCAATCACATTAATTTCCTCTAATACTACATAGAAATACAAATATGCTATATTTTCTAAGCTATATTGAATCTAAGGGATTCAAGATAGAAAAGAATGAAATATCTCCTAGGGACAATTGTCATTTATTACTGATGTTAGAAAACATTTTGAAGATTTTCTGACTACATGATTACTGGCTTGCTGTATTGCCTCTTTGAGAGGTGTTTGTGTTCTGGCTTATGGAAGGAGCTAGAGAAAGGATACTTCTGTCCCTAGAAAATTAATTCTCATACCTCAGAGATCAAAATGTTCTGGAAACTTGAAGAGGCATTTTCATATATGAATTCCATTTTTTATGCTTAAAATTCCTCACTTCACTGTGTATTTTTAGTAATAGTTTATAATCTGAACACTCCAATATTTTTTAAGATTGTATTTATTTATTTGAGAGGGAGAGACAGAGAAAGAGAGGGAGAGGGAAAGAAAGAAAGCATGAGAAGAGGTGAGGTGCAGAAGGAGAGGGAGAAGCAGGCTTCCAGCTGAGCAAGGAGCCCTCACATGGGGCTTGACCTCAGGACCCTGAGATCATGACCTGAGCCAAAGGCAGCTGCTTAATTGACTGAGCCACCCAGGTGCCCCTGAAGCCCCAAACTTTAGCATTATTCATTTATGTAAATCATTAAGATTTCTTATCCCTAACTTAACCTTCTGTATTGCATTCAAAAACTTAAGAACAAAACAAAACTTAAGGTACATAAAGAGGTAAAGTGCTAGAATAACAAGCTGATATGGATAACACATGATTCTCAAGACAGTACACACACACACACACACACACACACACACACACACAGACACCAGGGTCCCTAGGATTACTACCACCATATATCCCATGATTCCCTGGTAGCCTGCCATCCAAAGACTATAATTTCATATCCTAGAAATTCACTACAGATACCTGTGTTATAGTTATGGAATACATTTATATCATTTTTATATCATTGAATCCCCAATATGTTTGGCCTAAATTTTGAGAGTTACAAATCTCAGCAGCATAGATGCCTTACCACTTTAATAATATAACTGTGTATTATTATTCCTCTACAAGATTTGTTAGTTACTCAGCCATAACAGGATATGGGAATGGCTTTGGAAGGGAAATGAAACATGTATCCTGAACTTAAAAACTAACACCAGATATCATAAGGAAGTTATAACTGCAGTCTCAGCAAAAAATGTCCCTACATCTTTCCAGATACCCATTTTTGCATAAACATGAGCACCCCAGGTAAGGATATGATAACCTGATGAACTTTAATTTAAAAACACTGGTCCAAATCTCATAGAGAACACCATTGACTAAGCATAGTACTGGTGAGGAAATTTGGAGTGGGGGAATAAAATTATAACCAATCTTAGTAAAGAATATATGTGAGATTGGGTATTTATAGAAGCGGGGGCTGAGATTGATTATGATAAATTATTTTTACATATCTAGAAAAAGACTTCATAGATTATTCAATAACAATGGTAAAATTAGGAAATAAAAAACAGATTTGAGACACGTTTAACTGATCAGTGACAACCAACCTCAGTTTGATTTGATTTGTTTATCCCTAGAGTAGGCAGCCAACAACACAATGAACCTTTTTTAGTTTTTATATTAGTTTTTTTTAGTTTTTATATTAATTCCAGTTAATTAACATATCATGCAATATTAGTTTAAGGTGTACAATATAATGATTCAACACTTCCATACAACATCTGATGCTTATCACAAGTGCACTCCTTAATCCCCATCATCTACTTCACTCATATATCCATCCACACCTCCACCCACTTCCCCTCTGGTAACCATCAGTTTGTTCTCTATAGTTAAGTGTCTGTGTCCTGGTTTGCCTCTCTCTCTTTCTTTTCTTTTTCTTTTTTTTTTTTTTTTTTTTTTTGTCCTTTGCTCATTTGTTTTGTTTTGTTTCTTAAATTCCACATATGAACATCATCATGTAGCATTTGTCTTTCTCTAACTGACTTATTTTGCTTACATAATACTTTCTAGATCCATCCACATTGTTGCAAATGGCAAGAGTTCATTCCTTTTTATGACTGAGTAATATTCCATTGTATGTCTATGCCACATCTGAACCTGACTTGAAAGTTGTGAATTCTAGCAACATTTAGTCATTTTTCCATACCAAGAGTTTAATACCTTCTTATCTAGTTCATACATAGACATTGGTCAATGTCTTCTTAACACATACTTCTCACATGTCTTTTCTTTATTTCTCTCCCAATATTTTCTGCCATATTTTATACAGAAAAAAAATTAAAAAGCCAACAAAGACACCACTAATCTCCAGGATTTGAGCTATATAATGGGAGAAGGAAGTCCCTCTACAGAGTGTAGTAATCATAACTGAATCCCTTTATAGGTCTTTTGAGATACTTTCACCACTTCAGTTATTTTTTTTTCCCTCTCTTATACAGTTATTTAAACCATTTTATGTGTTAATGGAGACATCTAATTGAGCATCTAATTTTTCAAAGGCTAAACACACTTCTTTTCATATCCAATTAGTTTCTGTAGTTATTACTTCAAATCTGACTTCACTGCAGCATCCCGAGCATTTTGTTATCCTGGGGAATCATGATTATATAATATTAATTTTCACTTAATTCCATCAGTCAACTGGCAACAGTTTGCTACATTATATAGCTGTGTCAGATTAAATTTGTATTTGAAAAATTATAAATCAGGGACGCCTGGGTGGCTCAGTTGGTTAAGCAGCTGCCTTCGGCTCAGGTCATGATCCCAGCATCCTGGGATATAGTCCCGCATCGGGCTCCTTGCTCGGCAGGGAGCTTGCTTCTCCCTCTGCCTCTGCCTGCCTCTCTGTCTGCCTGTGCTCGCTCTCTCTCTCTCTCTAACTAATAAATTAAAAAAAAAAAAAGAAAAATTATAAATCAGTTAAAATTATACTTTCACTTTCCATTCTTTTCTAATAGAAATAAACTTTTTCCATTTCTTACAAATTCCAAATGACCAGGGCTATGACCAGAGTACATTGTTCAGCTGTTTCCAGACATTCTAACTGGTTTGTGAACATAATCATTTTCTAGATACATAGTACAAGTTGTTGCATCCATGGGCTTCCAGTTGTCATTATTTAACACTGCCTATCTTACCCTCCCTCCAGTTGTGGATGACACAGTCATGTTCCTTCATTTGACCCATGTCAACCAGTTGCACAGCAAGGAGAAAGAATTCTCATTTTTATATAGTAACTGGGACACTAAAGAACAGCAATAAAACATAGATTTCTAGTAAAACTCTAATTACTGACCTTAATTTTTCCATAAATTCAGTTCAGTCATTTTGTTCTTGAGCACAGGCAGTCCCTGTTCTTTAATAATGGGAGATTCTAAACTGATTTCATTTTTCAGTAGTTATTCTTGAATGAGAACATAAGCCTATTTCCAACATGTCCATGGGATGGTGCTTTTATAAAGTTAATATTCAGTTAGTTATTCAATTTGAGGTGTGTTTTCTCTTCATGTGTATCCTAAACATAATCTGTATCCTAGAAGAGAGTTTCCCTTTTTCCCCTGCTAGCAAGTCTTTTTTTATTGAGATGGCAAGGCTCTTGGGTCATTATTTTGCCTGACTTAGTATTCTGAGACCAGATGCTAACTTCCCAAAAACATTTGGTAAGTTGGGATAGTGCTGATCAGGCCACCATATATGTCATTGCCATTAAATATTAATTAAATCCATGCCATTGGAGAAATATGCTGTACCCAGAAATATGCATTTCATAAGACTGTCCATTTAATATATTATACCCTTAAATGCACCTCTGTCTTCTTTTGCCATTGACTTTACATTAATGTCCTTTTTGTCCTCCCACAAGTGAGTAATCTGCAATATTCAGGCCACCATGTTGCACTCAAATCTGCTCATGGATGACTGGATTCCATATCTCATTCCCTTAAATGAATTCCTTTCACATTCACATTTTACAAAGGAGTGTATTATGCTATGATATAACTGAGCAGATAGCCATAATCTGATTTATATCACACACAGGTTGCTTTCTTAGCAAATGTCATCTTAATTTATGTCCATAACACATGCAGAAGCATGTCATTTAGTCTTTTAATGCCTTATCCTATTAATTGGTTATGCTTCTTCCTGAGCATGTGAAAAATAAACAGAATGGAAAACAGCTTATAAACTGCATACTAATTAAATGATCACTGTAGTTGACTACCTATAAATTGAGTCACCTGAGCATGTTTGTCACTTTTTTTTTTTTTCATCAGATTATTGGCAAGAAGTCTTTAGATAGAAGGAGCTTGCGAGGGCACCTGGGTGCCTCAGTCATGAAACATTTGCTTTCAGCTCAGGTCATGATCTCAGGGTCCTGGGATCAAGCCCATCAGGTTCCCTACTCGGTGGGGAGCCTGCTTCTCCCTCTCCCTCTGCCTCTCTCCCTGCTTGTGTTCCCTCTCTCGCTGTCTCTCTCTCTCTCTGTCAAATAAATAAAATACTAAAAAAAAATTAATAGAAGAACTTGCAGACAAGTAGGGATAAAATCTTCTCTCCTCAGAGACATAAGATGTCTCTAAGTACTGGCCATTAATCCACAGTAGACCTCAAATAGATACCTTAGAGTTTCCCTCTCTCTTTTTTTTTTTTTAAGATTTTTTTATTTATTTCACACACAGAGAGAGATCACAAGTAGGCAGAGAGGCAGGCAGAGAGAGAGGGGGAAGCAGGCTCCCCGCTGCACAGTGAGCCTGATGTGGGGCTTGATCCCAGGACACTGGGATCATGACCCGAGCTGAAGGCAGAGGCTTTAACCCACTGAGCCACCCAGGTGCCCCGAGTTTCCTTCTCTTGTTGTAAATCACTTTTGTGAAAATCATTAGGTCCCACTTTGAAACTCAAATTCACTTAAAATCTCCTTTACTGCCTTTCTCCTATGGTCTTACCTGTTTGCTCTTATTACTAGTTGGACCTCCACACACCTTTCTCCCTGTAATCATCATTTCAAACTCTATAGAGCTAATGTTTGCTCACAGGATTTGACAGGTTAAAAAGAAATCACAGGACAGTCCCTGCCACTTTGGATGGAGCCACAATCGTGGTTAGTCCTGACTCAGTTAGTGTGTGGTAAAATTGTGTACTACCTCAAAGAACCATTAGGAATTTACACTGTTAAGTTCAATGATAGTAACCTTGTGTCATGGCCCTTGATATTATTTAGAGATAATTCTCTATGGGTCCCTCCTGTGTATGCATCTCTTGAGAGCAGAGACCATTTGTTGTGGACCAAATTCTTAAGGTTGTTTTTTTTTTTTTTTTCATAGCAAATGGACATTAAAATTAGAGACAGTGTCTTCCTAGGGAACAATGAGCAAGTTTGTTTGTTCTTCTATATATAATAAAGAAATTGTCTCCACTAGGGAAATGTTAGTTAGGTTTGTGTGCTACCCAAAAAAGATTGGGACTTCCTAAACTTGGAACTCATCTCCCATAACTCAGCCACTGTGTGTGTAATTCTCATCTGCTCTCTTTATGTCTCCCTGTGAACATTAGAACTCAGATCTTATAATCGGCCTAAGATAATGTGGATATTCTAACTGCTGATTGCATTATGAGAACTAAGCCATACAAGATGCAAGAATCTCATGGTTTTTACTAGCATCCATAAGACTGTAGCTGGTAAAGTTGTTAGTAAGTAGGGTAATAACATCTAGGACATTTAACAGCTCTAGACAAATGTCATCTTTCTTGGATATATGCAAATTTAAAGCCAAGTTAAATACCAAAATAGAACCTATGTGGGGTAGCAAACAATCATAAGGTATATCTGTGTCTTCTGAAAACTCGTATTCCCATCTCCTGGTGCAGTAGGCTCTCTAACTTTCTCTCATATTCAATTTTAGGATACATTCTTTTAGCTAATTAAGTCAAAACTTACAACTTATTTTTCCATGTATTTTATGGAATATGTCAGCTTTGCTTTCTGAGACTCCTGCTCTGATGTTCATCAGAAATATGAGATATATATATATCTCATATGTCTATATATGTATACATACATATATATATATAATTTTATGTTTTCGTTCTCATTTCTATATATTTCTATATATATTTATATATAATTTTATGTTTTCTTTCTCATTTCTATATATTGATAGCATTGTAAATGTTTACCTTGGTTCGAAGAAATAATGATTGAGAATTCACTCTTCTAAATTTTCAACTATATGCTCTGAGGTAGACTTGGTTATGAAATAGGCAAAATCGCTTCTCATTTTCAAATAATAGTGAAAAAAAGTCACTAGTGATGGCTTTTGTCTCAAACTGTCTTTTTGAGGGTACCTGTATAGGTAGCACTGAAAGGTAAACACTTGTTCCTTACTTTGGACCAAATGACAGGTTCATTTACTTTTTAGTATCATGAAAATAATGCCTCCCTCACAAGCAAATAACAATCATGCTTTATTTACATTAAAAATGATTCAAGTTCCAGAAACTTGGCATTCTTCTTTTGTAACACAATCTGTCATGTGTAAATATGTCACATGGATTTCTTTAGATCATTCTGTTGGAATTGGGAGTCAGGAAATAGGCACAAATGCTGAAAATCTGGCCACTTCTATTGCTGTAATAATTTGTCCTTTGTCTCTGGTCCAGGAGTCACACATCGTCTGCCAACAGTCATGAGGCTTGTAAGCTAACTTGTTGGTTGATAAGTAGGGTAAAAAACTAAGACCCTATGCAGTTCTTGAGACAGCTTAAAGCTTTCCTCTCCAGCTCCCTTTCTGGATCCTCTAGGCCCTTATAACAGATGTTCTTTGCCACATAGCAAGTGGGTGTTGGAGTAAATTTTTAAAAAATATACCAAATAGATGACTTGCCTTGTCAGTATGGTAATCAGTCAGTAAATATTTACTGAACAATCAGTAAAAAAAATTACTGTTAAAATTTAAAGAAATAGAAAGTAACAAAGCATCATACACTCTAAGAATTGCATGATATAATAGAAATAAAATTTATAATCATCATTGTCATCACAGCATAGTTACCACTGATTAACTACTATGCATCAGACACTATGTTAGAAACAGTATCTTGATATTTTTAGAAGTCTATGAGTTATCCACTTTTATTACACAGAAATTTTAGATAAGGAAATTGATGCTTTAAGGTATTAACTGATACATGCCAAAGGCTTGTAAATGTGGACTTGATTTAAACATGAGAAGTTCCATATACCATCTAACCAGTGTATTCCATATTTGAGGAGAACAGTGATGAATATAAAACTAACAAAGTGAGGTTGCACAGTCAACTGTCCACCATTTTAAAATAATTTAATATAATTTGTTATTTGCACACATACTTGTATTATATCAAAGGCCTTCTAAAATAATAGTTTTGATAAATAGCCTAAATTTGTAAAATTCATTAGTTATTAGAAGTCAAGTACTTATTAAATATCTTGAAATGATATTAAAACAGTTTTGTATCTTCTATTATGTGTTCTTTATTCAAAAGATCATTTATACAAAATGTATTAATAGGAACATTTTTATTTATTTAATGAAATGGACAGAATAAACTGACCCCAGTTTTCATCTTAAAGGTTAACTTTAAGTTAAATTGGTTAACTTAAGTTAAATTGGTTAACTCAAATATAGAATTATAGGTAAAACAGAGTTTCTCAGGATGAAACATATGCATATTTATACATGTGCATTTAAATTTCTAGCAAGTAATTGATATGTATTTTACTAATATCTTGTTACATTCATATTATATTACCCTTGTCCCTAACTTAAGTGTAGTTTAATCAAAAACATTTAGAACTTATATTTTGGAGTAAATATATGCTTATTTTGTGATTACTTTTAAGTAGAAAATAAATGCATTTCACATTCAAGTCTTATATAAGACAGTATTTTTGACACCAAAGCTTAAAGAAGAGACTATAATATTTGATTATTATCAGTAGGTTAAATTCTACACCTCCAAAACAAAACAAGAAAAGTTATACTACCAAATATGCCTGTCACTCAAAGGCACAGATCTCTTCTGCAGCAATAAAGGGACACAAAAAAGACAAAAATGCATCAATAAGCTGTGAGGAATTAGATATATTCCTATAATGAAAAGATCTTCAGAATCAATGGCACATAAACACATATCAAACAAAACTAGAAATCACATAATTTTCTGTCCAAAAGAATCACCAAAAAGTCAATTTTTATCTACTTTCAGACAATATTTAGGGAAACATACACATTTTGTTCATTGAATTATAAGTTGGTAAGATTTCACTCTGACCCTCAAGGCGGGAGAGAGCTGAACCAAGTACTCCCTCTCCTATTTGCCTTCCAAATACATGTTTGTGTTTTTCTTCCAAACACAGTAGCCATGGACAAAGCACATAGAGTTTATTTATTGCCAAAACTTCTTCCCCACTTGACCTATCTCTAAAGTCTTTGGCTAGTTTTTCTCACTCTGCCTTATGAATGTAAATTTTTGCATTCTCATCTCCCTCAGCTTGCCGACTGGTATGTTCTATGTATAATGTTTATGTCTGCAAGATACATTTCCTGATTTAGAAAACTTTGTAGCAAATACTTCATTGTTATGTGAAAGTCGATTTATTTTTACTGCTTAATGTCGATGGTCTTCTAATATATTCCATTATTGTCCTCAGTTAATCAGATACTCTAAGTGTGCATAAATCAAAGAATGCTCTTTGTTCACATGACTTTGCTTTAAACTTTCCCCCCTATCCTCAACATTCTAAACTTAAAGGCCCAAAAGCAATCAGATAGTAAAGTCCTAGTGAGAACTCCAGTGTTATTATTTTGTCTTTAATGAGGAATTCAGTGTTTCCCATTCACTGAACTTTTGTGATTCTGGTCTTTTATTCAAGGACATGTCATTTTTATATGCACCCATTTCACAGATCCACAAATTCCTGAGTGGAGTTTAAAAAGTCAGTACTTCTAATTGAATCATAGAACACTTGTCTGTAAATATTATAAAGACCTGAAAACAAACTTGTCTCTGGCTACATGATGTGTCCATTCTATAATCCAAAACATTTAAGGAAAAAAACAACAACAATAAAAACACAGAACATTTTTTTCCCAGCATCAGGCTCTTAGTTCATTGTATTGAAATTTAACAAAACAATGAAATCAACCAAATAAAGCAAATTAGTTTTATCCTGTAAAAGCTTTGCAAAGATCAGGGTCAGTTCTCAGTTCTAGTGGAGCATTAAAGCAAAGCAGAAAAACAGTCTCAACTCAAACAGTACAAAGAAACCTGGGTTGCTTGAAGAAGATATTTTAATGTTAAGTAATAAGCAATGACAAAAGACTCCATTCAATGCAATGGGAAATGAAAGGGCAGAGAATAAGATCCAAGAATTTGGCAAAAGAGTGCAGTTGCTGGGTCATAGGGTAGCTCTATTTCAAATTTTTTTGAGAAACCTCCACACTTTTTCAAAGTGGCTGCACCAGTTTGCATTCCCACCAACAGTGTAAGAGGGTTCCCCTTTCTTGACAACTTCTCAACAACATTGTTGTTTCTTGCGTTGTCAATTTTTGCCATTCTAACTGGTGTAAGGTGGTATCTCAATGTGGTATTGATTTGAATTTCCCTGATGGTTAATGGTGATGAGCATTTTTTCATGTGTTTGTTAGACATTTGTGTGCCTTCTTTGGAGAAATGTCTGCTCATGTCTTTTGCCCATTTTTTGTTTGGGTGTTGAGTTTGAGAAGTTCTTCATAGATCTTGGATATCAGGCCTTAGTGTCATTTGTAAATATCTTCTCCATTTTGTGGGTTTCTTCTTTGTTTTGTTGACTATTTCCTTATTTGTCCAGAAGCTTTTTATCTTGATGAAGTCTCAAAAGTTCATTTTTCCTTTTATTTCCCTTGCCTTTGGAGACGTGTCTTGAAAGAAGTTGCTGTGGCCGATGTCAAAGATGTTACTGCCTATGCTCTCCTCTAGGATTTTGATGGATTCCTGTCTCACATTGAGGTCTTTCATCCATTTGGCGTTTATCTTTGTGTATGGTTTGAAAGAATGGTTTGGTTTTGTTCTTCTACATGTTGCTGTCCAATTTTCCCAGCACAATTTATTGAAGAGACTGTCTTTTTTTCCATTGGGTATTTTTCCCTGCTTTGTCAAAGATTATTTCACCACAGAGTTGAGAGTCCATATCTGGGCTCTCTATTCTGTTCCATTGGTCTATGTGTCTTTTCTTGTGCCTGTATCATGCAGTTTTGATGATTCAGCTTTGTAATATAGCTTGAAATCAGACACGTGAGGCCCCAGCTTTGTTTCTCTTTTTCAACATTTTCTTGGCAATTTTGGGGTCTTTCTGGTTCCATAAACACTTTAGGGTTGTTTGTTCCAGCATTTTGAAAAAAGATGTTGGTATTTGATTGAGATGGCATTGAAAGTATAGATTACCCTGGGCAGCATAGGCATTTTAAGAATCTTTTTTTCTGGGATGCCTGGGTGGCTCAGTTGGTTAAGCAGCTGCCTTTGGCTCAGGTCATGATCCCAGCGTCCTGGGATCGAGTCCCGCATCAGGCTCCTTGCTCAGCGGGGAGCCTTCTTCTCTCTCTGCCTGCCACCCTGTCTACCTGTGCTCACTCTCTCTGACAAATAAATAAATAAAATATAAAAAAAAATCTTTTTTCTTCCAATCCATGAGCATGGAATGTTTTTCCATCTTTTTGTGTCTTCTTTAATTTCTTTCATAAGTGTTTTGTAGTTCCTAGAGCATAGATCTTTTACCTCTTTGGTTAGCTTTATTCCAAGGTAGCTTTTGGTTTTTGTAGCTATTGTAAATGGAATCAATTCACTAATTTCACTTTCTACAGTTTCATTGTTAGCTTGTTAGAAAGCAACTGATTTCTATGCATTTTCTGCCACATTACTGAATTGCTGTATGAGTTCTAGTAATTTGGGGATGGAGAGTCTTGGGTAGAGTATCCTGTCATCTGTGAAGAGATAAGAGTGTGACTTATTTGCCAATTTGAATTGAGTTGAGTTGAGGAATGTTCACTCTACCCCTATACTCTGAAGAGTTTTAATCAGGAAAGGATGCTATATTTTGCCAAATGCTTTTTCTGCATCAACTGAGATGACCAAGTGGTTCTTGTCTCTTCTCTTATTTATCTGTTTGATTTGTAAATGTTGAACCACCCTTGCATTCCAGGAATAAATGCCACCTGGTCATAATGGATAATTCTTTTAATGTACTGTTGGATCCTGCTAGTTAGGATCTTGTTGAGAATCTTGGCATCCATATTCATTTGGGATATTGGTCTGAAATTCTCCTTTTTGTGTGGACTTTGCCTGGTATTGGGATCAAGGTAATGCTGGCCTCATAGAAGGAGTCTGGAAGTTTTCCTTCTGTTTCTATTTTTTTGAAACAGCTTTAGGAGAATAGGCATTATTTCTTCTTTGAATGTTTGGTAGACTTCCCCAGGGAACCCATCAAGCCCTAGAATCTTGTTTTTGGGAGGTTTTTGATCAGTGCTTCAATCTCATAAATGGTTATGGTTCTATTCAGGTTGTCGATGTCTTCCTGTTTCAGTCTTGGTAGTTTATAGATTTCTAGGAATGCATCCATTTCTTCCAGGTTGCTTAACTTATTGTCATATAGCTGTTGACAATAATTTCTCATAACTGTATTTATTCCCCTGGTGTCATTCGTGATCTCTTCCCTTTCATTCATAATTTTATTAATTTGCATCCTTTCTCTTTTCTTTTGGATAAGTCTGGCCAGTGGTATATCAATCTTATTAATCTTTCAAAGAACCAGCTTCTAGTTTTGTTAATGTGTTCTACTATATTTCTTGTTTCTAAATCATTGATATCTAGTCTTAATTATCTCCCTCTCATGCATGGGTTAGGTTTAATTTCTTGTTTGTTCTCCAGATCTTTAATGTGTTAAGATATTTTGTGTATTTGGGATTTTTCCATTTTTTTGAGTGAGGCTTAGATGGTTATGCATTTCCCCCTAAGGACCACCTTTAATATATCCCATAGGTTTTGGATCACTGTGTCTTCATTCTTTTGGTTCCTGTGAATTGATTGAGTTCTTCTTTGATTTCTTGATTGACCTGAACATTCTTGAGCAGGATGGTCTTTAGCTTCCAGATGTTTAAATTTCTTCCAAATTTTTCTTGTGATTGAGTTCCAGTTTCACAGAATTGTGGTCTGAGAATATGCAGGGAATAATCTTAATATTTTGGTATCAGTTGAGACCTGATTTATACCCAGTATGTGTATTATAGAGAATGTTCTATGTGTGCTCAGGAAGAAAGAGTATTCTGTTGTTTTAGGGTGGAATGTTCTGTCTATATCTATGAGATCTATCTGGTCCAGTGTGTCATTCAAAGCTTTTGTTTCTTTGTTTATTTTCTGCTTAGTTGATCTATCTATTGCTGAGAGTGTTGATGTCTCCTTTAATTAATGTTTTATTATCAATATGTCGCTTTATTTTAGTTAACAGTTGGCTTATGTTGTTGGCTGCTCCCATGTTGGGGGCATAGATATTTACAATTGTTAGATCTTCTTGTTAGATAGACCCTTTAAGAATGATATAGTGTCCTTCTGTATCTCAAACTACAGTCTTCAGCTTAAAATCTAATGTGTCTGATATGAGAAATGCTACCCCAGCTTTCTTTTTAGGTGCGTTGGCATAAAAGATAGTTTTCCATCTTTTCACTTTCAGTCTGGATGTATCTTTAGGTTCAAAATGAGTCTCTTGTAGACAGTATATGAATGGGTCCCGTCTTTTTGTCCAATCGACAACCCATGCTTTTTTATGGGAGCATTTAGGCCATTTACATTGAGAGGGATTATTGACAGATAAGCTGTTATTGTCATCATGTTGCCTGTGAAGTCCTTGTTTCTATGGATTGTCTCTGTATATCTCTGTTCTGTATCACTCTTGGGGTTTTTCTCCTTTTATAGAACCCCCCCTTCCTTAATATTTCTTGCAAGGCTGGCTTAGTGGGCACATATTCTTTCAGTCTCTGCTGGTCCTGAACACTTTTATCTCTTCATCTATTCTGAATGACAGCCTTGCCAGATAAAAATTTCTTGGCTGCATATTCTTCCTACTTAGTACCCTGGATATGACTTGCCACTGCTTGCTGGCTTGTCAGGTCTCTGTGGACAGGCCTGACATTGTTCTGATGTTCCTTCCACTGTACATAAGGAATCTCTTCCCCCTAACTGCTCTTACAATGGTTTCCTTGTTCCTAAGACTTGTGAGTTTTACTATTGCATGCCTGGGTGTTGGTCTTCCCTCATTGATCTCTCAGGGTGTCCTCTCTGCCTCTTGGATAGAATTGCTTGTTTCATTCCCCAGAATAGGGAAGTTCTGGGCTACAATTTGGTCAAATATATCTTCTAGTCCTCTCTCTCTCCCCACCCCCTTCAGGGATCCAAATAATTGTGACATTGGAATGTTTCATGGTACCATTTATTACTCTAATTCAGTTTTCATGGATTTTAAGCTGTTTGTTCCAGGCCTCCTTTTGCTCTTTCTTCTCTATCAGTTTGTCTTTAAGATCGCTAATTTGTTCTTCTACCTCATTTACCCTGTTAAGAGTAACTAGATTAGATTTCATCTCATTGATAGCATTTTTAAGTTCTGCCAGATCTGCTGTCATTTTTGCCTTTAACAAATCTGTGTTGCCATTAATAGTTTTCTCCAGCCTGACTATTGTGTTCATAACTCCTACCCTGAAGTCTATTTCTGACATTTGCTTATATCCATATCCATTAGAACTGCTGGAGAGGCCATTGTCTCTGAGTCTTATCTTTATTGGGAGTTCCTCCTTCTTTTCATTCTATTGAGTTGTAGTTGAGGAGATGTACAGCCAAAAATATCAACCAGTATCCAGGCAAGGTGCACCCTGGGAAGTTTCAGAGCAAGGGAAGTCACTGTGAAAAAGAAAAAAAAAAAGTGAAATAAAAAATAAAACTGCCAAAATGAGTCCCAAGAGTAAGATTTATAAAGTACAAAAACAAAAACAAACAAACAAACAAAAGACTGACCAAAAAAAAAAAAAAAAAAAAAGTGGGGGGTGATGGGAAGGTAGTTATAATCCCCTAGTGTGGGTGAGGAAGGGTATTTCACTTCCTCCTGATTGCATCTTGTCATCTTTGTTAGAGAACTCAACGTTCCAGAGATACAGGGAGATTAAAACTGATTATAGATCTCTCTCTCTCTCTCTCTCTCTCTCTCTCTATATATATATATATATATATTCAATCATATGGATATGATTGAATAGAGAAAAAAGGACTATATTAAAGCTTATCTACCTATCAATAGATAAAAGAAAAAAGTATATGTATGAGGGACGCCTGGGTGGCTCAGTTGGTTAAGCGGCTGCCTTCGGCTCAGGTCATGATCCCAGTGTCCTGGGATCGAGTCCCACATCAGGCTCCTTGCTCAGTAGGGAACCTGCTTCTCCCTCTGCCTGCCACTCTGCCTGTGCTCGCTCCTGCTCTCTCTCTGACATAAATAAATAAAATCTTAAAAAAAAATTTTTAAAAAGTATATGTATGAAAAAGTTCAAATTAAAAAGTTACTATGGAAAATGTTGTATTAAACATCTAGTTGAAATGACAAGTAGGTTAAAAAAAAAAGAACAAGAATCATGAGAAAGAATTAAAAAGAGAGAGACAGCGAGAGAGAGAGAAGTTGTATCTAAGAAATATACAGACTCTGAAGCAATATCAGGCAGTTAATGTACTGTTTCCCCTGGTGTTGGGGTTTTATAGTTTTATGGGGACTCTGGATTTTGTCCTCTTGTTCTTCCAGATATCTTATGACCCAGCAATTACACTACTGGGTATTTACCACAAAGATACAGATGTAGTGAAAAGAAGCGCCATATGTATACCAATGTTCATAATAGCAATGTCCACAATAGCCAAAATGTGGAAAGAGTCATGAAGCCCTTCAACAGATGAATGGATAAAGAAGATGGGGTCCATATATACAATGGAGTATTATTCAGCCATAAGAAAGAATGAATACTCAACTTTCACCTCAACATGGATAGGACTGGAGGAGATTATGCTAAATGAAATAAATCAAACAGAGAAAGTCAATTATCATATGGTTTCACTTATTTGTGGAACACAAGGAATAGCATGGAGGACATTAGGAGAAGAAAAGGAAAAATGAAAGGGGAGAAATCAAAGTTGGAGATGAACCATGAGAAATTATGGACTCCAGGAAACAAACTGAGGTTTTTAGAAGGGGAGAGTGTATGGAGATGGGTGAGGCTGGTGATGGGTATTAAGGAAGACATGTGTGGCATAGAGCACTGGGTGTTATACACAAAAAATGAATCATGGAACACTACATCAAAAACTAATGATATGGTGACTAATATAGCACAATTATAAAAAAGAAAAGAAAAGAAATAGATCTAACGCATGAACACACACACACAAAGAATTTGGAAAAATAACTGAATCAGAAATAAACTGCCAGGTTCTAGGACATTTTAAAAGTAAACAAAACCTCCCTTTTCTTATCTACTTTTAATGAGACTACAGTGTCTTCATGAAGAATGGCTGTGTATGCCAGTTTAAGATAAGATTATGCATTTAAATGACTTCTTACTTGGAAGGGTCTTATCTGTTAGTTTATTGATGTGAATTGAAATTTAAACTGTTGAACATACTGGACTCAACACCAATTTATTTCACTTGTGTATATATACTTACATACATGAATGTATTTATGTGTATGTATATACTTGTTTATATATTTAGGTATTATATATTAATATATCATCTATGAATATAGTATATATTAATTATATATTAACATACATTACATATAAATATTTGGTAAGAGCTTTAATAACAGCTTTATGAAATAACTCTCGTACTTAAATTACACCATTAAAGCATAGAATTCAATAGTTTTAATATAGTAACAGAGTTGTCCTACATTAGCAAGATCTAATTTTAGAAAAATTTAATTATCCCCCAAAGAACCCTGTACCCATGAGCACTTACTTCCCATTGCCCTTATCACTAACACTACCCAATTTTGTTTTTTAATGAGTTTTTTAAAAATTTATTTTATTATTATTTTTTTCAGTATTCCCAAATTCATTGTTTATGCACCACACCCAGTGCTCCCTGGAATATGTGCCTGCCATAATATCCACAACCAGGCTACCACTTTCTGTTTGTTTTCATTATAGCTGTGCTAGGGTGGGTGAACTCATTGCAGTCTTGCTTTGCATCTCTCTGATGAACAATGATGTTAAACATATTTACATGTGCTTATCTTCTATTTGCATTTTTTCTTTGGATAAGTATCTATTCAGATTCTCTGCCTATTGTTTAGTTGGATTATTTGTCTTTGTTCTTGCAATTGAATTGTGAGTTCTTATAGATTCTAGATACAAGTCCCTTATCAGACACATTATTTATAGATATATTTTCCATTCTATGGCTTGACGTTTTACTTTATTGATAGCGTCCTCTGAGAAAAAGAAAAATTTAAATCCAATTTATCTATTTTTCTTTTGTCCCTTGTGATTTTAGTGTCATATCTAAGAATCCCTTGTCTAATTCAAAATCATGAAAATTAACTTCTATGCTTTCCTTTAAGGTTTTCATAGTGTTGATTCTTATGTATAGTTCTATGATCCATTTTGACTAATTGTTGTGTATAATGGGGATGAAAGTGTCCATCTTCATTCTTCTGCATATAGATATCCACTTGTCCCAATACCATTTGTTGAAAAAAAAAATTAAGGAGCTCCTTTCCCATTGAATTGTCATGTTACCCACTCTACAATAAAGAATTTCCTTGACTTTTATGGCTGGATTCTGAGACAGCTTTTAAATCCATAAAATTTACCAAGTTATAAGAATGTCTGGGTTACTCATGGTGAACCCTGATAATTTATGCTTTCATGGTGACTCAGGATGGTGACCTACCATACCAGAAAGATCAACCAGATGATCAGAAGACAGATGTTTGGAGTCATGTGATATCAGAAAACCTCAGGGGGCATGTGGGGCTAAAGATGAGTTTAGTCATGTGATCAATGATTCTATCACTCATACTTATGTAATGAAATTCCAATAAAATCTCTGGGCACAATACTTAGAAAAGGTTCCTTTTGACAGTAGTCTGTGCATAATTTTATATGTCAATGTGCTAGAAAGGTGATAATATTTTTGCATGTTTGAGACCTTCCCAAACCTCACCCTATGTATCTCTCACTTTTGCTGGTTCTATTTTTATCCTTTTGCTGTAATAAAGTTAACCATATATACAGCATTTTCCTGAGTTCTGTGAGTTGTAGAAAGTTATTGAACTTGAAGCATTTTTAAAAATATTTTATTATTTATTTTGAGAGAAAGGGCATACACGGGGGTTGGGAGGAGAAACAGAGGCAGAGGTAGAAAGAAAATCTCAAGCAACCTCCACCTTGACATGGAGCCTGCCACAGGGCCCAGTCTTACAAGCCTGAGATCATGACCTGAACTAAAATCAAGAGTCTGACGTTTAATTGACTGAGCCACCCAGGCACCCCAGGACTTGAAGTATTCTTTTCTTTAAAATATTTTATTTATTTATTTGACAGACAGAGATCACAAGTAGGCAGAGAAGCGGGCAAAAAGAGAGGAGGAAGCAGGCTCCCTGCTGAGCAGAGAGCCCGATGTGGGGCTTGATCCCAGGACCCTGAGATCATGACCTGAGCCAAAAGAAGAGGCTTTAACCCACTGAGCCACCCAGGCACCCTGACTTGAAGTATTCTTGTTAGTATTTTTTATATGTCAGTTTTTAATCTGGTAATGTCTTTATTTCTCTTTTATTGTTGAAAAATAATTTTACTGGCTATGGAATTCTTATTTGATAGTCTCTCACTTTTTCTTCTCTAACACTTTGAATATGTCACCTCACTCACATCCGTCCGCTGTGGTTTCTGATGAGAAGTAAACTGTTAATTTTATTGAGCACTAGTTGTAAGTAATAAATTTTCTTTGTTGTTCTTTTTGAAACTTTCTCTTTGTTTTTAGCTTTGAAAACTTTGAGCAAGAATGGGTTTAGATATACTTTAAGTCTATACTTATGTGGAGTTCTTTGAGACTCAAAAATGTGTGGATTAATTCCATCAAAATATTAGAATTTTTTGGCTAATCCCACTTCAAATATTCTGTCCTTTTCCCACTCTCCTCTCTTACCGGGGATCCATAATGTTGGTATGTTGTTGGAAAGTTGGTATTTTCTTGATTCTTTTTTTTTTTTCTACTGCTTATACTGGGAAATATCAATAGACCTATCTTTAAGCGTGCTGATTCTCTCTTCTGCTAACTCAAATTTCTATTATGCCCCAGTAGTAAACTTTTCATTTTAGTTGCAATATTTTCAACTCCAGAATTTTTATCTTTTTCTTTTTACCATTTTCTATCTCTTTGTTGTTTTCTGTATTAGTGAAATATTATTCTCATACATTCCCTTACTTCTTTAAACATGGTTTCTTATAATTCTTTGAAAATATTAGTAATTTATGAGTTTTATCTCATAAGTCCAACTTCTGGACTTTCTCACAGAGAGTATTTCTATTAACTATTGTCCCCTTTGTCTATAGGTCTTACTTTCTCTACATATTTTATAAATTTTAGTTGAAAGCTGGACATTTTAAGTAGTAAAATATGACAAGTCTGTAAATCTGTACTCATCACACTAAAATTTGTTGATTTTGGAGCTGTTTTTTTGTAGACTTTTCTGGACTAGGTCTCCAAACCATGCATCATTTGTTGTGTGAAGCTACTAAAGTCTGCTCATGATGGTCTTTAATGGCTGGACAGAGGTCTCTCTCTAAGTCTTTAACCACTAAGTCTTCCACCCTTTGCCTAGTAGCTTTGTGTGTGTCTTGGGAATAATGTTCAAGCATTGAATAGCTTTGCCTTAGTGTTCACTTTCTGCTTATATAGAGCCACAAGTTCAGTGAAATGTATAAAACATAGACCTCCTAGTTATTTCTTGGGTAATTTGCACACACTTGCACATGGCCTTTTAGACCCCAAGAAATATATCAGAGCTTTTCAACGCTGTCTGTGGTTGTACCATTTCCCAAATTTTCCTTTTAATAGCCTTTTGTTTGTTCCTACTGGTATTACAGGCTTAGGCAGCTATGATGTTAAACAATTGCCACCAATTTCTTTGACAAACAACTGGAGGGTAGGATTTTTCTCATTGAGCAAGCCATGTTTTAAGGTCAAATAATGGCAAACTGCCATACAGATCAAATATTGACACTACTCTGTTAACGTGACTTTTGAGAGAGCTCCAGACCTTCTCTGCACATCTCCCCTCTCAGAGGCTTTTAGGTTGCTGGTTTTCACAGTTACTCTTGTTAAAGTTGATTTTCAGTGGTATTCTGGAGCTGGAAAGAGGAGGAGGGAAAGACAAGTTAAAAAGCTACAAAGCTCACTGTTCATGATAACATCCAGATGTTTTTTTTCTCCTTGGATAAATGCTCATGAAATTTTTGCAAACTTTTGGTCAATTTCCAGAGTTATGAAAATGTTGATTTAGACAATTGGCCCATGTTCTCATTGCTTATTTTGAGGAGCAGATTTTAAGTTTATATTCCAAACTTTCAAGTGTGTTTGGTCCCCTACACAATTTTCTTTTCTTCATTTTATTTTTTTTTCAGTGTCCCAGCATTCATTTTTTTATGCACTACACCCAGTGCTCCATGCAATACATGTCCTCTATAGTACCCACCACCAGACTCACCCAACCCCCACCCCCTCCCCTCCAAAACCCTTAGTTTGTTTCTCAGAGTCCACATTCTCCCATGGTTCACCCCGCCCTCCAATTTCCCCCACCTCACTTCTCTCCATCTCTCCATGTCCTCTGTGTTATTCCTTATGCTCCACAAGTAAATGAAACCATATGATACTTGACTCTCTCTGCTTGACTTATTTCACTTAGCATAATCTCTTCCAGTCCCATCCATGTTGATACAAAAGTTGGGTATTCATCTTTTCTGATGGAGGCATAATACTCCATTGTATATATGGACCATATCTTATTTATCCATTTGTCCCTTGAAGGGCATCTTGGTTCTTTCCACCCTACACAATTTTCTTAGTAAAAAACTCTATTTCAATTTGACACATACATCTACCATTCAAAGAATCTGAGCAAGTTCCATATACCTCCCAAAACTACAGAGGCTGCACTACAACTCCCAAAATCATGTTTTCAAGTGGATAGCATTCTTTCATTGTAATGATAAGATCAGAAGGTTTTTTGCTTTGTTTTTTTGGTTATTTACTTGAGAAAGATCATGGGGGGTTGCGGGAGATGGAAAGGGGCAGGGGGCTCAAGAGGCAGGCTCAATCCCAGGACCCTGGGATCATGACCTGTGTCAAAGGCAGATGCTTAACCCACTGAGTCGCCCAGGTGCCCCAGTAAGATGAGAGGTTAGGAAACTTCCCACATTTCTCATAGAAGGAAATTGCAAGGCAAGGAATGATGGTATGGAGATTTTGTTTCTGCCTCATTTGGATATAGTCATTACAAAAATTAAATTTTTTTTTTTTTTAATTATCAGTGTTACTACAGGCATCAGAGCCCAGTTCTGCCCTTCTCTGGTCCTATAATTTAGAAAGTCTTTTTTGTGCTTTTCATTATGGAAAAAATACTGTAAATCCCAGCACAGTAGTTGTCTCTTATGAACATAAGAGACATTTAGTGATTTATTTATGAAAATAAAAAATTACTGAAGCAGAAATTTTAGAAGGATATCATATTGAACTTTTATCTGTTTTTAAAATTATTTTCCAATATTCAAATAGCACATATCATTAATTTAATATTAACATAAGAGGTACATTTATATCAAATCCTATATAATAATTATGATGAATGTTTTTAATATATTTTCCAGACTGATCCCTTCTTTTGTTATTTTCACACCAAATTTAATTTGTTCCCAAACAGAGATATTCTCTTGAAAGTATTTTGCTTTTGTACATCACTTGTCTTTCTCCATTTGAATAAGAATATCTCATGATTCTGAGCATTTTGATATGCTATAGCTTTAAGCAGACACACACACACACACAAATGTAACTATTTCTAAGAAATGTTGTCTCAAAAATATAGCCTTGTGTAGTCAATTATGGAAAAGGCTTATTTATACTTCATTTAAGTTTAACTTCGGCCTTTGATATTTATAAGATACTTTACTGCATAGTTGAGCTTACAGATTGTTTCCCTCCAGCTACTTCACTATGATCACAAAATTAATTATATATGTACCAGCAGATGCCAACAATATGCAACTGAAGAATGTAGTAATAAATCTAAACTTGTCTACAAATAGAATTCTACTAAATATCCTTTCATATTTACTCTTCCTTCCTAAAGTAGTTATGAGCGTAATCACATGTAAACAGTGTTGATATGTAAACTTACCAATTTAAATAATTGGGGGCATTTAATCACTTTGTTGATTTATTTTGATGTTAGAGCTAATATTAACTGTGATTACTACAGGAGACAAATAGGTCAAATAAAAAGTTTCCCAAGTTAGGGACGCCTGGGTGGCTCAGTTGGTTAAGCGGCTGCCTTCGGCTCAGGTCACGATCCCAGCGTCCTCCTTGCTCGGCAGGGAGCCTGCTTCTCCCTCTGCCTCTGCCTGCCTCTCTGTCTGCCTGTGCTCTCTCTCTCTCTCTCTCTAACTAATAAATAAATAAAATCTTAAAAAAAAAAAAAAGTTTCCCAAGTTAATAATTGAAGAATCTTAAGTTTTTATGCTTCATGTATTCATGTATGTGGGTTCTGGTTACAATTGCAGATTATACACACACAATTTCAAAAATATATATCAATGATAAAATATATATCAATGATAAAAATGTGCCTTATAAAGGGTAACCATGAAATATAGAAGATATTATATGGTTTGGATATACTTATTTATAATGTATGTTGGGTTAAAGAAATTACAATTACCTACAGATGCAAACACACCTACACATGTATGCCTGTTCCATTACTACTAAGTTGTTCCAAAATTTTACCTTAGGTATATATCTCTTTTTAAACAATACACTACACACAAATGGGACAATTTACATTTCTACCAATTTTTCATAACAATTTGCAGATATTAGTGGACTTCTGCTTTCACTGTTAACTTTGGATGACTTTTAATTAATTTTCCAAAACTAGATGCTTTTAGAAGTGAAAAGACATTAATCACATTAGAAAAAAGAGAGTGAAACTGGGATATATTGTCACTCTTCAAACCCTGTAATCTTATACATGCCTAAATTCACCCTTCCTTCTCTCTATTCCTGGGTGATCTGATTAGGTGTCATTCCTCCTGTCAAACATGAATTGCTCTACATAGACACTGGATTTCATAACTCCCTTCATTTACTATGTGCTCTGATTAATTATGTCCTTGGGATTCTTTAAACATTCACCTGGTTTTGATTTTCCCCTTTGAAAGAATATTTTCATTCATGGGTCATACAAATTCTTTTAAAATGTACATCAAATTATTTCTCTAGTTTGTTCCAAATTTCCTTATTTTCTAACTTCATTTTCACTAAAATTTACATTTCTTGGCCTGCCCTATAAAACTCAAATGAATTTCCTGCCTTGCTGCCTCTCCCATCTCATTTCCTACCAATCTTTTCTACTCTACTTATACTGCAGCTCCAACAGTCTATATGCTCTTCTTGAAACCTGTCAGGGGCACCTCATTGTTTTTGTATGTGCTGCTTTCACTCCTTACACGCTGCTGCCCAGATCAACTTATGGCATGTTTCTCATTGCTCTCATTACTGCTCGAGTGCAATTTCCCCTGAGAGGCCTCCTCTGACCATCACATATTTAGTAGCTGTTCTATCACTATCCTCTTAACTTTCTTTTTCTTTATAATATCTATCATAAGCTCATGTAGTATTAAATATTACTTTGATTGCATATCCCCTCCCGTTGGAATGTAAACTACACGACATGCATTTTTTACTTGTCTTCCCACAGCTTACTCAGAAATATATTTATTGAACTACTGAATGAATGAATGAGTTGAAAAAGAAATAAGATTAATTACATAGGATTATTCATATCTTTTCAGTTCCAATATATCACTACCTGCATTTAATCATATTTTTTTGATTTGCTGAGTCTTACAGCTTGCATTGCACCCCATTTGGTAGGTTCATTCTTCTTGTAATCCAGACACTTCTACTTCTTCCAGAACATTTCACTTCCTCAACTATTCTCTTTTCTGTATCATCTCTTTCCCCTCTCTTCTGGATCAGCTGGATCTGTATAACATCAGTCTAGCGTTTTCCTTTTACTTATTTTTTAAAAATTTTCAAGATTTAGTTACTTGTTTTAGAGAGAGAGCAAGAGCAGACAGAGGGGCAGAAGAAGGGGAAGTGAGAGCATCCTCAAGTACACTCCCTTCTGAGTGCTGAGCAGGATGCAGGCCTTGATCCCAGGACCCTGAGATCATGAACTGAGCCAAAATCAAGAGTCAGATGCTTAACTGACTGAATCATGCAGGTGCCCCAACGTTTTCCTTTATTAAAAAAAAAAAATTCCTCTACCTTATGGTGAAGTCATGATATCATATCTCCAGTGTAAATTCTAATGTTCAGTCTTGTGGGACTTTATAGCAGGATTTGACACAGTTGACAGATTTGTTCTCCTGAGGAGTGTCTTCTCTCTTAAGACATAATCCTATCCTGACTTTCACTTTTTCCTTACTAGCTACTCCTGTTCAATCTCTTTTCCTGAGTGTTATGCACTAAGCATTAGAGTGAGTCAGATTTAATCATGAACTCTAATTTTTTCTCAATATAAACCTCCTCTCCAAGTGATCTCAATCCATCTTTCTGCCCTTAAAAAATATCTCTGAGCCTACACTCCTCACCCAACTGCCTACTCCAAATACCCACTTGCTTAGACATCTTAAATTTAATAAATTCAAATCAAAGCTATTCGTGTTCTGCAGCTCATTGCTCCTCTAAACTATGCCTTCTGTTGTGTTCTACATATCCAGAGCTTCAGTCTTTCCGCTCAAACCAAAAATATAGAATAATTTTTCATTCTTCACTTTACTTCATCTACCGTGTCAAGTATATCAGCAGGTTTTTTAGGCGCTTTGGCTAAATGTATTCAGTAGCTACTAATTTTTGCCTGTTATTCTCCTTTTGAAAATTATTGTATCATTTTCCCCAATATAACCATTTAAGTCTAAACTCAAATATCATTACATTAGTGAGTTCTCCAACTGATATCTTTCAAATACCTCCTTCCATAACTCCATTGTACTAAATTACCTTTTCCCCATTGGAACTATCAATATCTAAGTACATTGCATTTAATTTGTTTAGTCTATATTCTGGTTTTCTCACACTGAAGTATAAGCTTTATGAAAGCAAGAACTTGTCCATATTATTCATTTCTATATCTCAACATCAATGACAGTCTATCACCTAGTAGGTTGTTGAATAAATCAATAAAGTTCCCAACATATCTTCCATCTAGATATATATTTCTTATTATAAACAGAATAAGAGTTTTAGCTGAATCTGTTTGTTAAATTTTTGCCACATGGAGGTCTGTTTGGGAACCAGGAACTGATGTCATAGGTTGTAGGTACAGCTTTGCTATGTGACTTTAAACAAGTTGTGTAACTTTACTAAGCCTTCCATTTATCTTTTTCAAAATATGGTTCTTGCCATCTACAATCATTCTAATAAAATTAAATGAAAATATTCTATAATATTAGCTTTCTTTTTCATAGGTATTTTAACATTTTTTTTTTCCAAACACAGAAAGAAAGCATGATAGTTCTACTTTAATTAGTGCTAATCCTCTGAGAAAGTGTAAGGAGAAAAAAAATACATGGACAATAAGAAAATAATCCTCATTCTACTGGTCTTTGGCATACAATAAGAACAGTGTGATGGACGCACATCTCTGCTGTATATGAGAGTTAATGACAAAGCCATGAGATCTGTCACTTGCTTTCATGACTAAAAGAACAGTTTGATTTTTTTCATCTAAATCATTATATGGTCTTTTTAATAAAAATACTCATTTTACATTATCTTACCTATTCACTCTGAAGAATGGGAGAAGTAAAAAAGAAACTGCTTTTGGTTTGCTATTGTGATTCTTTTCTCCCTGTATTTGGATTTGGAATGAAAGCTTTTTCATTCCAAGAATCATTCCTGTAGCTGGAAAAATAAATTAGAGTAGGAAATAGAATAAAGAATAACAATAATGAAAATTTGTTAATAGCTTGAAACAGATTATATTTTATTCTACCCTTTTTTATAAAATATTATAATAACTTAATGCTATGCTCTAATAAGTATGACTCATTTGCTTTTATAATAAAATATATGCACCATGGCTAACTCTTATGACCCCATTAATTTATTAAAAACACTTCAAATTTATTTTCACTTTGTGAAGGTCACTTCATATAAACATGAAAGAGGGTGTTTGTTAGGGTACACATTTATTCACATAGACAATAACAACAAAGTCAGTACAAGTTAATACAAGAAGCTGGTAGACATGAATTACACATTTCATGTTGCTTTGATGTTTATTTGCTGATTTGTTTTCTTGTCACATTTCCTAAACTTCATTCCATCCATTATCAGGGATGATAAAATTTTGGCTTTAATCTATTGCCTATTGTAAGTTAAGAAACTAAAAGTACTTTTGTCTCATAATATTATTTTCCTGGCCTCACTAGATAAAGGATTTTAATTTTATGCATTGTTTCAACAATGCATTATTTTTTAAATTTTATATACACTATGTAAAGATGCAAAATAAAATTTAAATTATCCAATTTAAATGACAATATCAAAATGCTTTTGTGAATACATATGATGTGCTCAACAGTTTGCATATATTTTCAGAATAATATTCACAGAACTTTGAGTTACAGATAATGAAACTAATATTCAAATTGGTTAAATCATTTTCCTAAGGTCACACAGCAGGTACAATAAAATGAAAGCAAGTAAGACTTAATCCTCTTGTGGTAGAATTACCTTGTATATGTAGCATTGTAAGTAATGAGAGACTTGGACTTAGTTCTGGCCAAACTCTTCTCAAGGACAGATTCTTTTGTTTCTATGACTCTGTTTTTCAGTCCTTTGCCCTGACATGCACAATATCCATTTCATGCATGTTATTGGGATTTTTAAAATCTTAATGCAATAACATACATGATTATCTGGATAATTATTCTTTTTAAATATCCAAGTAAAGATCTGATGTTGTGGAAGCTTTACAAAGGTATGTTACAGAGATGTCCTTAACAGACAACTGGCTGTGCAAAAGGATCTTGGAGTCCTTTGGAGATAAATCTGTGTAAAACACAGGGCTCAACATAAATCCATTCATGGAGACTTAGGGAATGTCAGTTTTGACGTCCAATTTGAGGAAACCTTGAGAAAGAACTACTACGAAATGACCATATTTAGGATTGAAAGCAAGGGATAAAGTAAAGCCAATAAGATTGACTGAAAAATCAAGATGTTTTACTAAAATTAAGGCAATAATATATGTTATGCATTTCCTCAGAGCTTTAATGTCTGAAAGTAAAGGAGTTTGATTAATCTTAGCCTCCAAAAATATATATAATAATAAAATAAAAGTCAATAGAATTTTGCATTCCATGAAATAAAATATAAGAATCTATTGTAAGATTACCAATACACTAATTAACTGATATCCAAAACTCTACATGCAATAAAAATAAACTGGAGAGTTTGAACAACACTCTATCACACAAGGTGATAGACCTGCCTTAAGATTAGTTAAGATGTCTAACCAGAAAGTGTTGTTATTCTCTCGGGATCAAATTTGATCCGGTATTAAAGTGTGAGTATCTTTAAAAAAAGCTCATTAAATTCTTTTTGGTAGTATAAATAATCAAAGGGTAAATGCAGTATGTTTAAAAAGGGTTTGGTAACAAAATATCCTGAGAAGCCATCACACATCAAAACTTGATGAAAATGGAGAAGATACCAAGAAGAGTGCAAAGACACCCATGCTGGAGAGATAGGGCAGGGAAAACATTCGTTCTAATTTCATGTGGAGGAGGATTCATTGAAAGAGTTAATGGTAGTCTGTTAGATGAAATTGTTGCTCTCATTATTCCACACTTGCAATGGCTTTATATGCTCATACCCTTTCTGGGAATCCATGATGCACAGAGGGCACCACTCAGATCATTACCTTCTTTGGCTGGACCTTATGAATTAAATTATCCAATGTTTTTGTAGCAGATGTAACATAAGCAGGGGTTCATCCTGTTGTGCTCTAATTCCCTGTCAGAGGAGGAATAGTCCCTGGGTAGCCACTGCCCATCATTCTGTGCTAAGAATAACACACATGAAGGGCAGGATACAGGGTCAGGGTAACTGGTAGCACAGGTGACGAATGCAGAGCAGATCTGAACCTGGTGCCTAAGAGTCTGTTCAGCCACACTGGCCAACAGACTAATGCTGATCACCAAATGTGAGACTGGCGGGTAACTGTTTTCAGAAGCTGAGTTCTGGGGTGTTGTATCACAAAGCATTGTTGTGGTAAATGCTAACTCTTACAGATAGTAATAAAAAAAAAAAACAAAAGGACATGGGATCAGATAAAATTTACGCTAACTTAAAAATGTGTTAACTAAAAGACGTGATAAAAAAAATCTTCAAATTCATACAGAAAAAGAATACAGACCATTTTGTCATCTTGAATGAGAAAGAAATCTAATTACAGGATTATAAAATTTCATCTTTTGGTTTTTAAATTTCATTTAATTAAAATTTTTGTTTACAAAATGTCAGTTCTTAATATTTGACATAATTCGGGCTAATTTTAGAAGATATATAGATAATTTGAATTTTGGAAGAGGTAACTTAATAAATATAAAAGGTAAACGTGAATATGTTCAAATTAGAAAGAAAAATGTACTAATGCCTTAAGAGTCTTTGGATCTCTGATTATGCAGAAATGTAATATATTCTGGGTTATTTTTACGTTTTTCTCCTCTCCTTTCACTGCTCCCCCGAACCCCAGGTCCCATTCTATCTCAGTTTCTTTCTCTTATTGTTCACAATAGATTTTAAAAATGATCCCCAATGACTTTTACCATTGTATAATCACCCCCAATTGAGGACAGAACTGTGGATATGACCAGGTATCACTCCTGTGATTATGTTACCTGATCTAATCATACGAACCCATTAAAAACAGAAGGTTTTCTCAGGCTGGTGGCAGAATGGGAAAGCTAAGAGATTTAAAGCATGAGAAGGGTTACTAGACAATTAGTGGCTTCAGAGGTGGAGAGGGCCATTTGCAAGGATCAGAGAGCACCTTTTTTAGAAGTTCAGAGCAATGTTTGATTAAAAACCCGGGAAGGAAACAGTAACCTCAATCCTATAGCCATAAACCAGAATAAATTATTTCTACACCTTGAAAGAACCTGAAACAGATTCTTATCCAATGCTTCCAAATAGGAGCCTTAACCACCTGAGAACTTGATTTTGACCTTTTGAGACCCCACATAGATAACCCAATCAAACCTGCTTGGACCTTCACCCATAGAACTATGAGCTAATAAATGGATATTGCTGATTTAAAGTGTACAATTTATAGGCACAAAAGTGTGCATGAAATCCAGTAAGTGCAATGTGTTAGTTATTATTACTATTGCCTATACATTTGTTTGTATAATCTAGACATGGGTATAATGTTTCATCTAGATTTAAGCTAGGAAGATTTAAGAAATAACATTCACAGAGTTATGTAACCATTACCACAATCAATTTAGGACATTGTCATCATCCTCATAGGAACCCTGGAGCAGTCACCCCCTCTTCCTCCAACTTTCTCCCACCAGTCCTAGGAAAGCATCCATTTTCCTACTGTCCCTGTGGGTTTGCCTATTCTGAACACTCATGTAAATTTAATTATATAATATGTAGTCTTTTGTCACTGGCTTTTTTCAACATAGCATTGCATTTTCAAGGTTTCTCCATGTTATAAAATGTGTCAGTGTTTCATTCCTTCTTATGGTTGACTAATACTCTATTATATGTGTATGCCCTGTTTACTTATACATTCTTCTCTTGATGGACATTTTTTTCCCACTTTTGGCTTGTATGCATAATGTGGCTATGAATATTTGTGTTCAAGTTTGTGTGTGGACACATGCTGTCACTTCTTTACAGATATATTTAGAAGTGAAATTGCTGAGTCATACAATAACTCTGTTTAACCTTTTGAGGAAATGCCAGTCTGTCTTCCAAAGTAACTGCCCTTTTTTCCCATTCTCATCTGCATTGCGTGAGGGTTCAAATGTCTTCACATCTTCACTAACCCTTGTAATTATCTGCATTTTTTAAATTATAGCTATCCTAACGCATTCCCCAGATGGCTAAGTATACTAAGTATACTAAGCATTTCTCAAGCTTTCTTTGACTATTTGCATATCTTCTTTTGAGGAATGTTTATTCAGATCCTTTGCCATTTTTAAATTAAGAAACATATCTGTTTTATTATTGGATTGTAGAATTTGTGCTATATTTTCCAGATAAAATTGTGTTAGCTATATGATTTCCAAGAGGTTTTTTTTTTATATTTTCTCCACCTTTTTTTAATTTATTTTTTTTATTTAAACATATAATGTAACCCCACCACCCTCTCCCAACCCCTCTCCCCCCCACTCCCCTCAGTTTGTTTTATGACATTAAGAGTCTCTTTTGGTTTGTCTCCCTCCCGATCCCATCTTGTTTCATTTTTACTTTTCCTACCACCTTAACTCCCACCCCCGTTGCATCTCCACTTCCTCATATCAGGGAGATCATGTGATAGTTGTCTTTCTCCAGTTGACTTATTTCTCTAAGCATAATACACTCTAGTTCCATCCATGTCGTCGCAAATGGTAAGATTTCATTTCTTTTGATGGCTGCATAGTATTCCATTGTATATATATACCACTTCTTCTTTATCCATTCATCTGTTGATGGACATCTAGGTTCTTTCCATAACTTGGCTATTGTGGACATTGCTGCTATAAACATTCGGGTACACGTGCCCCTTTGGATCACTACGTTTGTATCTTTAGGGTAAATACCCAGTAGTGCAATTGCTGGGTCATAAGGTAGCTCTATTTTCAATTTTTTGAGGAACCTCCATGCTGTTTTCCAGAGTGGTTGCACCAGCTTGCATTCCCACCAACAGTGTAGGAGGGTTCCCCTTTCTCCACATCCTCGCCAGCATCTGTCATTTCCTGACTTGTTCATTTTAGCCATTCTGACTGGTGTGAGGTGGTATCTCATTGTGGTTTTGATTTGTATTTCCCTGATGCCCAGTGATGTGGAGCACTTTTTCATGTGTCTGTTGGCCATCTGGATGTCTTCTTTGCAGAAACGTCTGTTCATGTCCTCTGCCCATTTCTTGATTGGATTATTTGTTCTTTGGGTGTTGAGTTTGCTAAGCTCTTTGTAGATTTTGGATACTAGCCCTTTATCTGATATGTCGTTTGCAAATATCTTTTCCCACTCTGTCAGTTGTCTTTTGGTTTTGTTGACTGTTTCCTTTGCTGTGCAGAAGCTTTTGATCTTGATGAAGTCCCAATAGTTCATTTTTTCCCTTGCTTCCCTTGCCTTTGGTGTTGTTCCTAGGAAGAAGTTGCTGCGGCTGAGGTCGAAGAGGTTGCTGCCTGTGTTCTCCTCAAGGATTTTGATGGATTCCTTTCTCACGTTGAGATCCTTCATCCATTTTGAGTCTATTTTCGTGTATGGTGTAAGGAAATGGTCCAATTTCATTTTTCTGCATGTGGCTGTCCAATTTTCCCAACACCATTTGTTGAAGAGGCTATCTTTTTTCCATTGGATGTTCTTTCCTGCTTTGTCGAAGATTAGTTGACCATAGAGTTGAGGGTCTATTTCTGGGCTCTCTATTCTGTTCCATTGATCTATGTGTCTGTTTTTGTGCCAGTACCATACTGTCTTAATGATGACAGCTTTGTAATATTTTCTCCACTTTTAAGGGATGGTTTCCTTTGAAACGCAAACATTTTAAATTTTGATGATGACTAATGTATCTATTTTTTCTTTTGTTGCTTTACTTTTGGTATCAGAATTACTTACTTTTGACACTTGTGTCAAGATATCTTTTCTAGGCTGTGGGATCTTTGAAGAGGTTAATTATGTCAATAGTGCCCAGTAGATAGTCTAAAATAGATATCTTAGTAGAAAGATTAAATGTAAATCAGAGATCTAAGTCAATTATTTGGATAATTCATAAAAATTGTTTAGAGAACTTGCTTACAGAAACCAACTTCTATTTGATAGTAGAGCTGAGTGTTGAGGGCAATGAAATTGGAGTATGATATTCTCCATTTGAATCATGGCCTGACCACCTTCCAGCTGCATAACATAATATATATGCATCTCAGTTTCCTTCATCTCCAAAGCTGCTAGCATAATAATTCTATCTTCAAAGTTTCTCATGAAAATAAGTTAATGTAGAAAACCCACACAGAAGTGCCTGAAACCTCACTGATCACAGTATGTTAGAAATCATACTTTCACTTCTATACTTATTTATACATTCTTGGCATGACAGTAAATGTTTCAATTCAATTGAACTAAGATGATTTAAGAAATAATATGTATTAAATTGAAATGATTAGAAAAATATTAATATTATAATTATGTGAAAGTAAATATTTGCTGCAGCATCTGTTCTTATAATTCATGATACCAAAAATACTTTTCCATATAAGTAGAAAATGCCACGGCCATATCGATGAGTAAGAATATCTCATATTATCGAGCCAAAATTAAAGCTTTAAGCTGAATGGATAGTAAATGTTGGGTTTATAGAGTTACTGATTTTTAATTATTGTGATATTAAGAAATTAATTTGATATTTTTATTGAAACAAAAAAATCTTACAACCTATATACTTAATTTTATTCTGATGAAAAATGAATTTGCATTTGTTTTACATATAATATCCAGAAACACATGAAAACACCAAAATCATTTACATTTCACTAACTGTATTTACTCTTATATTTTATGTATTTATTTCTGGTCTCTTAGTTTTGCATTCTGTGAGGGTGTGTAATGTATATATTAAGGGATGTTTTGGTACGGTAACTTATTTTCTTTAAGTATAATGTTGACTTAGAATTCTAATTTCTTAATTCTTGTTAGTTTTCTACATTTTTTCACTAATTTGGTTTCTAATACTTTGAGCTCAATGTAAAGTTATCTAGATTCCGCACTTTTTTAATGGAGAATTGTTATTAGTATTTTACCTTGGTTGTACATAATATTTAAGATATAGAAGTTACAAGAGACAGTGGATTTCATTCTAATTACAGCAACAATATAAAAAGCTGAATACATTTCTGATTGTGGTGGGGATGTTTTCTGTCTGTGTAGTTGGTTGTTCTGTTTTGTGGCTGTTTTTTCTTTTTTACATTTTATTTATTTATTTGACAGACATTTCACAAGTAAGCAGAGAGGCAGGCAGAGAGAGAGATGGGGAAGCAGGCTCCCCGCTGAGCAGAAAGCCTGATGGGGGGCTCCATCCCAGGACCCTGAGATCATGACCTGAGCCTAACGCAGAGGCTTAACCCACTGAGCCACCCAGGCACCCCTGTTTTGTGTCTGTTTTTAAGAATAATTGGGTATCTGAGAACCCCACAAAGCCAACATAAATTAAGTTCTGGAAAATGACAGTTTTTTACATTAGAAAGAAGAGATCTATGTCTGCTCTCCCCCCACCCCCCGTTGTCGCTTGGGGGAAGAGCAGAAATCACCCATAGGAAATGGGAATAAGGAGAAAACAGCTAAACTTTAACAAATATTTAATTGCTGCATTTGGTATGGCGTCCCAAGTAAAAATTCTGAGGTCTTTGACCTACAAATCAAGTGTGTATTTAGCTGCCTATTTTTCCCCAAGGTCCCCTATGGAGTATAAGGGTACAGGACTGGGGACAGCCAAGATACACAACATGTCTAGATTTTCCCGATAGCACCTAGCCAACTGGCTGCAATCAAGAACACTTAACAGCAGTACCGTGTTCTTTCTCCAACTTACTTCCGAGGAGATATCTCATTGGATTTAAAATGACAAGGAAATAATCTTTCTGTGTGATTTTAACTTGATATGGGAACACGAGACACAGTTTTGCTGCCTGCCTCTCAAATAACAGGCAGGGTTTTAGGCAGTCAACATTCTAGCTGTTTTTGAAAATTCCCTGTTGTTTCATATCTCAGAAGGCATGTTTTTTGGGGGGGGCAGTTCAAAATCAATGAAAGCTTAATTCTGTGATAAGATGGGAAGACTTGGTAGAGTATCATGAGTTTCTGAGTATGTTTGCTAAATGCATGTCTAATGTTTGTTGAATTCAGAAGAGTTTTAAGGGGAAAAAGAAGTTAAATGTATGTACTTAGAAAACCAAAAAATTATGTGTTGACAATTTGTTTAAAATCTCGATGGACACAGATGGATACTATCTAATAGCATTTTAGTACGGTAAAACCAAGCTGCTACTAAACTGAAAATCACAATTAGTAAACACATTTTACTACTACATAAGATATGAATGAAATTAAAAATAAAATAAAAATGCATATAGGCCCAATTAAAGAAGAATTAAATTATAAATACTAGAAATTATAATTTCATACACACCCTTGCAGAGATTTTCTTCTATATATTTGTATTTCAGTGTGTGTGTATAGGTGTATATTCATATAGAGAAATTCAAGTTGTAAAAACCATGTGTGTAAACAAACTATTTTTATACTCTCTTCTTCCAGGTGAATATTTCCTATCATAATCTTACCTCATAGACAATTTTTATTATCAGTTCTTCATTTGGGGATGTTAAATGCTATCCAACTGTTAGTTATTATTGACTCCATGCACTTACACATCTCCATATATGTCAGCTTCTTAGTAATATTAGCTTATATGGAAATGTATGCCGTAACATTCTCTCTGCTCTTAGCTTTTCATTCATACAATTTTTCAATGTATTAATTAATGTTTCTAAGATTATATCATCATTGTATACACTTTTCATTCTTTATTCTCTGAGTGATAAAATCCAAGAGTGCCTCTAATCCTTGGTTAAATAATTGACATTGTAATGAGAATCATCATATATGTCTTTAAATGAGAATTTCCCAGAATAAGATTTTTGAGTAATGGGGTATATTTGCATGGCCTGATGTAGGCCTTAATTCCACCAGTGCATAAGTGTTCATATTATTATATTTTCCATCACTGTGAGGAATTGTCTAGTATTTGACATTTTGCCATTCTGTTGGAGATAAACTTAACCCATTATTATTTTAATTTGCATTTCCCTAGTTAAAGTGAATTTGAACCCCTTTTCATACACTTATTTATGTATTGTTTCCCTTTTTTCTTTCTCTGTAGGAGCTCCTATTTTTCTTCTTCTTGTTTGCCAAGATTTTCTTGTACTTTTTGGTTTCATTGTATATATTAATGTATCTGCTAAGCTAGTTTCCATTTTTACTGTCAGGTAACCTTAAGATCATTCTTCTTCCATATATATTTTAGAAAGAAAAATATTAATATTTTTATTTTATTCAGATGAGATCCTGACTTGAATATTAGGTTGAGAATAACTAAAGTCTTTACAATATGACAATATTATATCTTAAAGAATAGGATATCTTTTTATTTGCTCAAATATTATTTTATGTATTTCAATTGAATGCCTACTCCACTCAGTTATGCATGCCACCTATTTATCTTCACATTTTTCAACTTCCCTGAAATAATCACACTGTTGCTATGTGATTCTAATTTTACAAATATGCAATTAAAGTATGGAATAGCTAAATGACTTTCATTAAGTACAGTACTTGTAAATAATACATTCAGAATTTAAACCAAGACAGTTTTCCTCCAGAATCTATATCCTTATCTCCTGTGCTGTGCTAACCTTCCTCTTATATGCAGAATATTAAATATACGTTAAGATTTGAGAAAAACACTATTTTCTGAAGTTCAGTTTTTTTTTATTATGTTCAGTTAGCCAGCATATAGTATATCACTGGTTTTTGATGTATTGTTCAATGATTCAATATTTGTGTACAACACCCAGGACTCACCACAACACGTACCCTCCTTAATACCCATCACCTGGTTACCCCATCCCCCCAATCCCTCCGTTGTGTAACCCTCAGTTTGTTTCCCAGAGTCCAGAATCCCTCATGGTTTGTCTCTCTCTCTGATTTCTTCCCATTCAGATTATTTTTATTGAAGTATAATTAATATACAGTGTTATATTAGATTCAAGTGTACAATATAATGAGTTAACAATTCTATACATTACTCAGTGCTCATCAGGATAAGTGAACTCAATCTCTTTTATCTATTTCACCCATCCTCCCACAGGCCTCCCCTCTGGCAACCACCAGTTTGTACTCTGTATTTAAGAGTCTGGGTGTCTTTTGTTTCTTTTTTTCTTTGTTTCTTTGTTTGTTTTGTTTCTTAAATTCCACATATGAATGAAATTATATGGTAGTGGTCTACCTCTGCCTCACTTAGCACTATGCCCTCTAGGTCTATCCATGTTGTTGCAAATTGCAAGATCTCATTCTTTTTATGACTAATATTCCACTATGTATTTATACCACATCTTTTCTTTCTTATTCATTTGTAGATGGACAGTTAGGCTGCTTCCTTATCTTGACTATTGTAAATTGTCCTGCAATAAATAGAGTTGCATATATCATTTTAAATTAGTGTTTTCACCTTTCTTTTCTTCCTTTCTTCCTTCCTCCATATCATTTTCTTTAGGATTTTCATTTCTCTATAGTGGAATTTATTGTATTTTATGGTAATTCTTAAAAAATTTTTTGAGGAACCTCCACACTGTTTTCCACAATGACTGCACCAACTTGTCTTCCCACCAACAGTGTACAAGGATTCCTTTTTCTCCTTGTCAACACTTGCTATTTCTTGTATTTTTGATTCTAGCTATTCTGAGCAGTATGAGGTAATATTTAATTGTTGTTTAGATTTGCATTTCCCTGATGACCAGTGATGTTGAGTATTTTTTCATGTGTCTTTTGGCTATGTATGGGTCTTTTTTGGAAAAATGTCTATTTATGTCCTCTGCCCGTTTTTCAATTGGATTATTTGGGGTTTTTTTGGTATTGAATTGTTTGATATTTAATATTTAATCATTCACTTAAATATTTAATTAATTAATTATTTAAGATTTAAGATTTATATATTTGAATATTAACCCTTGTCAGATATATCATTTGCAAATATATTCTCCTATTCACTAGATTGCCTTTTAGTTTGGTGGATGTTTTCCTTCACTATGTGCGAGGTTTTGTTTTGTTTTTGTTTGGTTTAATTTTGTTTTCATTTCTCTTCCCTGAGGAGCTTTTTCTAGAGACTATCTTTCTATATTTCTCCAGGTGATATCAAAGATATTACTGCTTGTGTTTTCTTCTAAAAGTTTCATGGTTTTGTATCTCATGTTTAGGTCTTTGAGATTCAATTTTAAATTGCCTACTTGGTGAGAAAAGGTCATGAATTAGGTTCTTTACATTTGGAAAAGAACTTTTTAGACTAGCTGTAACCATATTTCATTGTGATAAACTATTGTGTTATCTGGAATATTTGATGTTTAATGTTGAGATAACAAAATTTTGGGAAGGGGTCAGAACAAGTAGATCAGAAAATAAAACGTTTTATATAGAACAGATGAGCATCATTGCCTCTCATACTTTCTCAAGACAGAGTTGATACCAGTGTCCTATAACATTTGGCTTCTTCATTAATCACCTTATTTTCAAGTGCTTAATCTATGGAGTAAGTTTTTACACTATAAAACACTGGCCAGATAATTTGTTAGCTTAATTGCTTAGTTACTACGATCTTTTTTACTAAATAGCTGACCATTTAATTACTGTGATGGGCTTTCATCCTATATAGGATCAACAATTTTAGAAAAAGCACTTCAAGTAGTTTTTCAATGATAAAATATAGTGTATTAGAATTTATTATGATAATTGATTTCTATAAACAATATTTTTTTAAAAGATTTTATTTATTTATTTGACAGACAGAGATCACAAGTAGGCAGAGAAGCAGGCAGAGAGAGAGGAAGAAGCAGGCTCCCTGCTGAGCAGAGAGCCAGATGTGGGGCTGGATCCCAGGACTCTGGGACCATGGCCTGAGTCAAAGGCAGAGGCTTTAACCCACTGAGCCACCCAGGTGCCCCAACAATAATATTTTTTAAAGATTTTTATTTATTTATTTGGCAGAGAGAGAGAGAGCACAAACAGAGTGAGCAGCAGACAGAAGGAAAGGAAGAAGTAGGCTTTCCACAGGCAGAGAGTCTGACAAGGGGCTCCATTCCAGGATGCTTGGGTCATGACCCCAGCTGAAGGCAGATGCTTAACTGACTGAACTACCCAGGTGCCCCATACAGAAAATAGCATTTTAATAATATTTTCAAATTATGTGAATTTATTTAAACTTAAACTGCATGTCAGCTTTCTCACTCATTATTAGCACTATATTAGATTTACCTAACTTATAACCTGACATTTGCAAGTATAAGATTTAGTGTTTGAAAGTTTTTTCTTTCAGTTTAAGTGTTCAGAACCAATGTAACCCTAGAGAGTATGGAAATATTTCTTAATAAAGACTATTTTCAATATTTCTTTATATCCAAATATAGACATATTGCAATCAAAATGCAATGCACAGAATTGCAGGTTTGGATTTTCTTCAAAAGAAATCTGCCATAGGCCTGGGATGTTTAGCCTACTTGGATAATGATCAGTGAGATGGGTCCTTGGAAGAAGCCACTTGAACTCAAAGAAATGGCAGAAACTAATCTTAACAAATACCTAATCTCCTTGCTTGTACTGTGTAATCAATTTTTTTTTGCCTTGTTATAGTGCTTCAGTGTGTTTTGTTTGTTTGATTGACACAGAGTGCTATATGTATATAATCTGTGGTCATGATTTGATTGTAGCAAAAAGGTTAAAAATTACCTTCGGCCCTGAATCAGATAAGGTATGCAATTGATCACCAGTTAGTGCCTTTGAATAATCAGTGTGTGAAGTGCATTTTGTTCTAACTGCTGCTTGCACAGAAATGTCTCACTTTGCCTCACAAATAGCTGATGCTCTGTCGACCGTAGTCCTGAAGCTTTCTTTTGAGAGTTGACCTACAGCTCAAAATAATGCCTAATACAGTAAAAAGCATCTCCTCCTCTAGGAGGGGTTTTAATGATAAATAAAAACTTTGTAGAGTCATTTCCTTTATATGTGACATACACACATGCCAAGAGTTGATTCATATTCTGCACATCAGTGGATTTATTAATCTATAAAGTGAAATACCTACCACCATGGCCAAATGATGGCAATTGCTCTTCATGTTTTGTCATTTATATTATAAAATGTCTAATAGTATCATTTGAGGAAGAAACACTAGCAAACATACATTGTCCTTTCTCTCAAAGCACACATTATGGCATTAATGTTATGTTTGACATTATAATGTCTTGGTAATAATATTACATGTACTTATCTTTTCTATATGAAGGCATTACTTAAAGACTGACTCTTTGGTTTTGTTAAATTTTGTGTTTAGCCTATTTTAGTTCTTACTGAAAGACTCTAATGCATTCATGCATTCAGATGAAATATTATATATATATATACATATGTATATATGTATATAATTAAATTTGCCACGAGGTTTGTGTAAAACTGAATATTAAATTTTGATGGCCTCATTACATTAATTTGACAGAATCTGGTAACAGAAACCACAGAGGAAATTAGGGACCAAGGGATTTCTGAACCAATAAAATCCCAGTCAAATGTTATTCCATATTTCTGTGTACAAGAGTTACACTTGCTGATTTATTTGTCCCTATACAGATCAAAAATGTCAGTACATCATCTTTAATATAATGTTATTCCGCAGTATCACTACACAATGTTTCACCATCATCTTTGGCTTATTAATTCATTTTAAGTGGAATGAGGATATAATACTCCAAAACTAAAGTAAAATTTAAGCTTAATAGACACAAAGAGTAGCATGTAATTCATGTGTAAAGGTACAATTAATTTACTCTGTTAACTAAATTTATTCAGGGCAAAGTACTAAACTTTGTGTTATGTTTAAAAGCATAATGATGGCTTTTACTATTTTACATATGTATATGTGTATATATATATGATATAAGGTTATGATATATGGCTTTCACTATTATATATAAAACATAAATTATGTAATATATAAATATATAGTAGCTCTTGCTAATGTATGTACATAATAAACATAATAACTATAACAATATTTTCTTTAATATATAAGTAATATAATAATAAATATATTATATTACATGCGTGTAGTTTAAGGGAATGCACTTAATGAAGTAATGAGAATCCAACTTAGGAAGGTATAAGGAAAATTGCAAAGCCAAATATGTTAAGAGTAGAAGAGAGCTAATATCACTTAGACCTTACATATTGATGCATTTGTCCTTCTTATGTCTTTTTTCCTGACCGGATATTTGCAATTATAAATTAAAATCATAAAATACTAAAAACAAATACATAAATAAATTAACTTGCATTTTAAAAGTTGATAGCTGAAGCTAAATGAAATTACCCCCCAAAATATCTCAGCTAAAAGCGTAAAATAATAAAATCCAATAGGTAGTATACAGGGCAAATAAAAAGAGACTTATTTGTATGTTGCTGCAAGCCATTGGTAGAATGCTAGCTTGCATTTCATTCTTGGGGGCTCGAAGAACAGATCTACTTATGTGATGTGATATCCCCAGATAGAAAGAGCAGAGGAGCTCTTTAAATAACTGGCTGCAAGCAACAGAAAGCCTCTGTGTTATTTTAAGCAAAAGATTTAGTTGAAAAATACTGAGGTATCCTAGACTCATTAGGATGATAGGAGATTGGATTTGGGGAAGCAGCAGTTCCCAGAGAAACCCTGGAGGATGAGGCAGCAGAAACTCCAGCAAAGGTTGCATGGATAAACAAACTGGTCCACACATTTCAACTGTCACTATAACGAAGGAATTCCCTGGCCCCTGTGTTGCAGTCACAGAAGTTCCAAAGCACTGAAGGCATTATTGACTAAGCCTATATCATTTCCCCATCCATTGACTGCGCCCTTTGACTGTCTTAGCAAGAAATGTACACTAAATCCCAAGAAGGAGCCACATTTGGGGAGAATTTTCCTCAAGTGAGATTAAAGAGAAACAAGAAAGTGGGAAGACTCATTAGATTAGAGAGGAAAAATACTTCATGTTTTCCGATCATGTTCATTTATACAGGAGTATGCTCAGTGTGTGGTTCATGCAATGGACACTGAGATGGTAATAAATTCTTTAATATCTTATTAATTAAATTAAACATTGTAGGTTGTTGTCAACCCAAAATGAACAGAGCTTTTAGATTTTCTAAAAAAAAAAAGAAGACTTTTATTCAAGGCTAAGGGAAGACAGCTACCTGGGATACACAGTCTTCACAAAGAAGAGAGTGCTCCAGGAGAAAGAATGTTTAATACAAGGTTATGATGTATTTTGTTACATCAAGAGTCACGAATGATCATGACATAAAACATTCCAGAAAATTACAAACTTTTATCTTATGCTTTTAGTGTGTGCAAGGTTGTAGGCTTCAGAGGTATGGGAACGTAGGGAGATTTTTACTTTTATCTTAAGTTTGAAAGGTTTCTTTTAGGTTACTTGCTAACGAAGCAGATGTACAATGTGTGCTTGGGGCAGAAATAGAACCCATGCTTTGAAGTTTGGTTAAGTCATCATGACCTCAGTAAAAGTTAAAGTGTAGCTTCCCTGGGAGCCCAGAAGCAGGTCTACAAATATTAAGTGAAAATTTCCTTTATTATTGTTCATATTAATAATATTTCAGAGGCCTGATATAAAACAAAATCAAGAGATATGATTATGTCATATTTCTACTAAGTTTTGCTGCAATATGTTAAAGGTTCCCTATGTTTTATTAATTCTTTTACCACCTTTTGGATTTCATTACTTTGTACTTTTTAGAAGTGTAGAAGAGATGAAAACTCAGGAAAACTCTGTCTCTCATTAACTGATTTTTAAGGTAATTTACTTTAAAGGCCAGATAGTTGTATAATGATTATATTTTATTTCTTTGTTTCAAACTTTTTAAAAAATTTTAAATACCTTTCTTCTTCTTATCATCTAGAGATCTGTTCATTTATGGTCTTGGAATCAAGACTCTTAAAAATTTTAGAAATATTTTAGTTTTGCTTACAACATCACAGACTATCCTTTTTTTGTTCTGATATGAATATATAGTCACCATTGTTCAAGATACATTTTAAAAAAATGTTCCTGGAGCAAAGTACTACAAAGATCAAAATAGCAAGCAAGTTTGTCTCCCTCAATGAGTTTCTTCCATTCAGCCTTCCTCATGTGAGTGGATGGAGTTATTTGCTAGGACTCCCTGTTCAAGCAGAAATTCAACCTGACTCTTTGTACAGGTTTTTCTCTCTCTCTTTCTTTTTAAAAGATTCATTTATTTGTTTATTTAAGAGAGTGAGAGCAGGAGCAGGAGAGACAGAGGAAGAGGGAGAGAGAGAATCTCAAGCAGACTCCACATTGGATGCAAGCCCACGCAGGGCTAGATTTCATGACCCTGAGATGATGATCCTGATATCACGACCTGAGTGGAAACCAAGAAGGCGCTGCTCAACCAACTGAACCACCAAGGCACACTAATTCAGACTCTTTCTGATGATGATTCTGAACCTGAGATTTTATTCTGACTCAACAACATACAGTTTGCATCAATGGTCAGCATAGACTTTATGAATTTTACAGCAACAATTTGTACATCAAAATTGTATGAAAGCAGGTGTGATTATCAACTTTGATTTAATACTTTACTTCTTATTTAAAAATAACTTCAATACAGAGATGAGTTGTAAAAGTGAAAATAATACAAACAACACCTGTATATCATTTATCCAGATGTGGCTATTGCTGAAAATTTAACCATTATTTTATCAATTGTTCCCCCCCTCATTCTCTCTCATTCTCTCTAAACACATCAATTTTTCCCTGAACAGTCACATGTACCATAGACCTTTACACCTCAGTACTTCAATGTGTGTTTTTTTCTTATATGACCACAGTGCAGTTATCAGCTTCAATAAATTTAAAATGAATACAGTATTTTTATCTAATCCATTGTTCATTTGCCAACTTGTCAACTAATGCCCTTTATAGTATTATTATTCCCATACTGTGTTGAATCCAACCAAATCTGCACTTAATTAATTTCTTCAGCATCCTTTTATCTGTAACATTTTCATAGCCTTTCATTATTATTTCTATCATTGACCTTTCTAAACAATACAGCATTCTCCTTTTGCAATTAAAAAGTTCTCATTTTGTGGGTTTGTTTTTTTTTTTTTTTTGGTTGTTTCTTCATTATTAAGTTCACATAATGCTTTCTTGGCCACTATACTGCATAGATCATGTTCCTTTTTCAGGGTGCTGCATTTCAGGCATGAATGTGCAACTGTCCTTCACTGGTGATATTAATGTTGATCATCACCCAGTCAAGGTGATGCCTGATTACTTTTATAAGTTGTGTGTGTGTGTGTGTGTATTTTTTTTCACTTAGCATAAGCAGTTTGTGGAGAAGTACTTGAAGACTGTGAAAATTTTCTTCTCAATGAAATCTCCCCCAAATTTAGCACCAATTGATTATTATTTTCTGATCCAATGGTTACTATAATGGTTACAAATGTCAACTTTGTAGTACTCCTTCCACATTTTTCTTTGGTCTTCACATACCACCAAAACCAAAACCAAGAGACTGTCTTTTCCCCTTAATTAGTGAATTATTGGTATGAAACCACAGATTCTTATTTGTCTCAAGTTAAATAATTGTTGTTATTAATTACATGGGTGCTCAGATTGTCCATGATTTGGCCCTTCAACACTTTGTCCTATGTTACATATGCCCATAAGAGTTGATTTTGCTTTTGCTTTATTTTGTTTTGCTTGGCATTTCTTATTTTCTATCATAGCTACATACTTCAGACTCATCTCAAATGGGACTTGTCTAACCTTGATATTTTCCAATTTCTAATTTTGTTTTAATGGAGATGGGTTTAGAGATCAGCCCCTGGTAGCTAGGTATGCTCATTTATATGAGCATAAAATGATGTAAAAGGTACCTTTTTTTATATGAGCATAAAATACATCATTATATATCATTTATATGAGCATAAAATGATGTAAAATGTACCTTTTTTTCTATCTTTGTTTTGGCCTTTCTATTGGACAAATCTAGGAAATATACACAGGAATATGAACATACATGCATACACATATAAACAAATATTCATACACATCCATATCCATGTGCAGGTATACACATATAATCACACACATATTTTAGGAATCATGAATTCACAGAAAAATCTCAAATTTAATCCATTCCCTGGAGTTTTTATTTACCCTGTCCCATCCCATGCTAGTATGTCCAATCATCTGCAGTGAGAACACTGGATCTTGATGTCAATGTAATTATTCATTTGGTTACTCTTATGATATTTATTGCCTGAATTTAATGTTCTGATTATGTAATATGTAATGTATTTTCCAAAGTAAAAAAAAAAAATCTATATACAGAATAGTATCACTCCCTCTTAAATGTTTTTTACTTTTCTACTCTCCATTCCTTGTATATAATCAACTCCAATATTTTTTGGTTATCCTTTCTATTTTTTCATTTTGTAAATTTATGTGTATTTTGTCACTTTCCCTTCTTTCTTACTTAAAAGAGTAATACACTATATATGATCTTTCACATGTTTCTTTTTTCATTTACTATCATCCTCTTCAGAGACATTGTTATTGATAACCTTTGATTTTTTTTTGACCAACTTAATGGGTTAGAAACTGTATTCCACTTATAATTTTGTATATTAATTTTAATTTGCATTTCTATCATGAGTTCATATATAGAAAGGCCTTTTAATCTCTCTTGTAGATTTTTCGTGTCTTTTGCCCATTTTTCTTGTTTTGGTCAGCTTCTAAAAATTCTTTCCCTTATAAGCTTGAAATATTTAGGCCATTATCTATAATATTTGTGAACAATATTTTCGTGTAACTTACCCTTTTTTTGGTCTTTGCTTATGGCATTTTTTTCTAATGCAATTATTTTTTTCTAATTTTAGTTTAATTTACAAATCTTTTCCTTTATTTCCTCTTCTGCAAACTTTTCCCTACACTCAGGTCATAGAGAAAGTCAACACAAAATACCTTGTTTTGAGGTTAAATTATTTGTCTTAAGCCCAGAGATGTAGTGGTGACTGAGCTCAAACTTCACATCTGAGTGACTACAAAAGATGCTGGCGAGGATGTGGAGAAAGAGGAACCCTCCTACACTGTTGGTGGGAATGCAAACTGGTGCAACCACTCTGGAAAACAGCATGGAGGTTCCTCAAAAAATTGAAAATAGAGCTACCTTATGACCCAGCAATTGCACTACTGGGTATTTACCCTAAAGATACAAATGTAGTGATCCGAAGGGGCACGTGTACCCGAATGTTTATAGCAGCAATGTCCACAATAGCCAAGTTATGGAAAGAACCTAGATGTCCATCCACAGATGAATGGATAAAGAAGAAGTGGTATATATATATATACAATGGAATACTATGCAGCCATCAAAAGAAATGGAATCTTAACATTTGCGACGACATGGATGGAACTAGAGGGTATTATGCTTAGCAAAATAAGTCAATCGGAGAAAGACAACTATTACATGATCTCCCTGATATGAGGAAGTGGAGATGCAATGGGGGTGGGGGTTAAGGTGGTAGGAAAAGAAAAAATGAAGCAAGATGGGATCAGGAGGGAGACAAACCAAAAGAGACTCTTAATGTCATAAAACAGACTGAGAGGTGTGGTGGGGAGGGGGGTTGGGAGAGGGTGGTGTGGTTACTTATATGTTTAAATAAAAAAGCTTAAAGAAAAAAATATTATCTCACAAAAATAAATAAATAAATAAATAAATAAATGACAAAACAAAACAAAAAGCTGCAAGTGGTACATCCCCTTCAAGATGATAATATGATAAATCAACTCTGCCTAGGTGATGAGAAGTTATAGAACCAAACAATATGAAGGATAAACAGGCATTTTTAAAAGATGTGACATTCTACTTTCTCAGCACCAAAATCTGGTGATACTAACTCAGGTTTTGGAGGCCATGAAAGATATAGAAGACAGAAGAAAACACCTAGAATCCAAACCCAACATAATTCAAGCAATCTCTGAACAAAGGTGAAGATCTCAGATAGAAATGCTCTCACTGAAATGGTAAATAGGTGGGAAAAAAAAGCCAAAAAAACCCACAAATCCCCAGGGGAAAAAATGGCAAAGGAAGTTGTTTATGTTTACAAAGAAAGAAAAAAAAATCAGGAAATTCCTGACTTCATTCACATATAGTTTTAGCACAAATTAACATGTGAAAATGTAGAAAGCCAGCATCACATCCATTTTCTACTGGGCAATAGTTTGGGGATTGTATTTCATTGGTTTTCAGCTGAGTTATTTTTGTAGTCTTGCTAATAATCATTAGCTCAGTTCTATCCTATGCTAACTTGAGGATGCAGAGATGCTTGAGATTTTTAAATTATATTCTGGAAATATTCTTTTGGACTTTCTGTTTGCAGCATAGTAACATGTAGTGGATGTAATAATCCTCTCTTTGTGTTGTACTAGTTAAAGTGTAGGGTTAAAATATTACAAAGGATCATTTCTCTCAGCTTGCCCTGATGAAATAATAAAATAATAACAGTACTACCCTTGGGTCTTCCTTCTTCTTTTCATTATTTTGCAGGCTTTTACACCTGTAAGAGTTGCTTGAGAATTAGCTGTTCTAGTTAGTAATGGGAAAATGGGAATGTCGGAAGTGAATATTAAGTTTTATAATTATTTTAGCACTTCTTTTTAGTTTATTTCTTAATGTAATAATTTCATGAATAGAAAAACTGTAAAACCATCAGAGCATCCTCAGTAAGAAGAGGAATTTATATTATTCTAGGCTTATTTCTTGGAAATGGTTTTAGAAAAGCCAGAATCCTCTGTGTGCCCCTCTGGGAACTTCTGTTTCTCAGTTATGATAGGGATTTAGAACAGAGCTTTTTTCACTGAGACATTAGGGAAAAGACTAGTGTTCTCATTCCATTTCTGATAAAGCAAAAACCAGTGTGTAAAAATAAAAGTTTAAAAGTATAAATTATGTATTAAAATCATACCTTCTAGATTGAAGGAGTACTTTTAATAAAATAAAGCTGTAGAATTTATTATGACTTAATAAAATAATTTGTAAAGTCAATGTTGGCAGCAGCATTAGAATAAATGTAGCTATACAATTAAAACAATTACCTGTGCCAGAGTTTTAAACATAGCTGGAGAATTTCTTCAAAGCCATTATTTCAATATCACAATTAGAGTCCTGAAAAAGAGAAGTATAACTACTGCAGTCCTTGAAACATATTAAGTCTTCAATAAACATGATTTTTCTTCTTTTCAACATTGAAATTTAACTGTCTATAATTCATCAAGACATTTCCAAGTACCAACTCATTATAAATCCTGCATAGTAAATAGGGAAAGATAAAAATACCACTTCTAATTATATAGTACTTTTTAAACTTACAATCAGGGGCTATGATCTGCTTCACGGCAGAAGGGAATACACACTACGGCTTAATTTCCTTCCGTTTCAGAATGGAAATACTAAATATGTGTTATCTGTAAAGTGTTTTCTGGGAGTCAAGATTGCTGAGATAGGTGAAGAGGAGCAAATTTACATTTACAACTCACGCAGGTTTGTATATGGCTGCCCAAATACCATCCATCACCTCGTATTTAAGCCTGCCGAATCTCACTGCATATAAGGTTGGCAAAACACAATATAGGCCTGCCATAGAGCAGCTCTTCATTTAGGGAAATGTTTTTACTCCACTATGCAGTGTTACCTCTTTCAGAAATAAGGAATAACTGTGGGTATATGTTTTTAAGCTTTCAAGAAATAGGTAATTCTCTTGTTATATAAATATTCTGAGAACAATTAGACTTTCTCTTCAATTGACATTGCCTGACCTTCTTTATAAGAAGCCCAAGAACAAGAGATGTTATTCTATGGTATATAATTCAAAATCTGGTGTGAGGCTTGACCAGAGAGAGACATAAAGAAACTTAGTCAGGCAAGAAGAATACTCTATTTCTTTTTATTTGGACTGTGGTTACTCTGCATGCATAATTGATAAAACTCTTCAAATTAAATAAGTTTAATTTTTAAAATTTTTTGCATGAAAACTATATCTCAACAGAAATTCTCTCTCTCTCTCTCTCTCTCCTCTCTCTCTCTAGCTATCCATGATTTGCATCTGTTGGGATCCCACAAAAAACAAAAACAGAAACAAAACATAAAAATACCAGAGACTTCTTTAACTGCTTCAATTGGAAAGAAGTGTAATATTCAAAGGTCATTCAGTATTTATGAAGTTACTAATATGAAACGGACTTCTAACTCCCCATTTCAACTCTTTCTATCAGAGCCTCAAGAGGTTGCAGAAAAAAGGGGGAAAAAAAAAAAACCTATAACGCACTCAGTGGCTCTGAAACTAAGCTGGATATTTTGTTGTTATATTTATGGAGGTCAGTTTTCATTTGCTTCTCTTCTATCCTGTCAGTTGTGTAAGATTGGCTTCCACTGATGTAATATAACATTGAACCCTGTTGGCAGAGATTCTGAGAAATGTAAATCCCAGGAGAACACACAGGAGGCAGAAATGGTGATGAGTTGCCTATTATCTATCTATCTATCTATCTATCTATCTATCTATCTATCTATCTATCATCTATCTATCTATCATCTATCTATATATCTATCCGTCTACCATCTATCTGGAGAGAGAGAGAAGGAGACAGGGACAGAGAGGAGAGAAAGAAAATTAGGCATTTCATTGTAAGCCAAACTATGTTTCATTTCTTTTATTGCTCCTTAGTATTCCATCACATGAATGTATCACAATTATTCTGTTAGTTATTTGGCATTTTTCCAAGTTGTATTATTGTAAAAAAAAAAAAAAATTGCTGTTGTTTCACAAGTCTTTCCAGAGAATCAAGTTTTCATTTTTCTTGGCTAAAAACCTTCAAACAAAACCTTGGTCTTGTTAGATATAGAAATTTTTTCAGTATCAGTGGGTCTAAATAGTGTCAGATATCACTTCTTTGCCCACTGATTTTTATTCTACAGGACTTTGAAATTGCTAACAGGGGAATGTTAAGATCTCTAAGTTTGATTATAGATTTCTCTATTTCTTCTACTCCTAATTTTTTCTTCATGTATTGTTATTTTTAAAAATTTTTAAAAGATGTATTTAATTATTTGAGAGAGAGAGAGAGAGCAGACACACAATCATGGGGAGTGGGACAGAGGGAAGGGGAAGGAGAATCATAGGCTACCTCCCTTTTAGCATAGGGCCCCACTGTGGGGGTGTCAAGGGGTGGGAGTGGAGAGTTTCATCTCATGATCCTGAGATTGAGATCTGAGCCCAAATCAAGAGCTGGATGTTTAACCAACTGAGACACCCAGGTACCCCATTTCATGTGTTTTTAAACTCTCATCACATGCACAAAAATTCAATATTGTTGTCTTTTTAATGATTTTTCCTTTTTAATCTTTATGAACTATGCCTCCTTATCTGTTAATAATATTTACTAAAGTATATATTTAACTGATATAAATGCAATCACACTGTTTCTTATGTTTAATGTTTGCAGTGCATAATACTTTTCATTCTTTTGCTTTCAAGTCATGTGTTTTTACTATTTTAAATGTGTTTCTTATAACAAACTTACCTTTAGAATTTGCTTTTTATCTATTCTGAGAAACCGTTCCCTGTAATGCATGTACTTAGTATGTTTACATTTAATGTAGTTATTGACATTTGCAATTTAGTAGAATATTTATTTTCTGTTTCTTTATTCTCTTCTGTTTTCCTTTGTTCCTTCTTTCTGGCCTAATTTTGGGTAAAATGAGTATTACTAATAGTCTATTTTGTGTTTTTTTAGCTATTTATCTCTGTAATATTTTGTGGTTGCTACAGAGTTTCAAATATGTATTTTCAAATTTATCATGCCTTACCCTTAAATAATATTAGTTTGTGAAAAAAGTTTAAATCTTTCACTAGCATAATGATCTCTTCCCTAAAACTCCTTGCAGTTATTCTGTCATATATTTTACTTCTAAGTATTCTATAAAACCCATAGTATATTACAATTCTTACTTCAAAAATATCAGTAAAGTTTTAAGTTGATGTGCATTTTCACATGCACACTCTTTTTTATTTGCTCAAGTATTTACCCTCTGTGATGCTCCTTATTCTTTGCTACAGATTTGGAGCTCCCTTTTATAGTAAATCCTTTCAGACAGAAGAATTTCCTCTAGCATTTCTTGTAGTGCAAAGCCGTTGGAAGTGAACCCCTTCAGAGCCTATCAATTTAATAATGCCTTTTTTAGTTTTCATCATACAAAATACTAGGCTGATTGCTTTATTTTTTCGATTTGTACTTTAAAAGCATTTTTATATTGTCATTTCAACTCTATTTCAAAAAGACAGCTTTCATACTTTCTTTTATTCTTATGTATATGTAGTGTCATTTTCTCCTATCTCATGGAAAATATTAAGACATTATCTTTGGTTAGTTAGCAGTTTGACTCAGATGTTCCTAGATGTGGTAGTTATTTATTATCATGACTAATATTAGCATTAGCTTATGAATTATGCTTATAATATTCCTTAAGCATAAATTTGAATGATTTAAAGAGCATTATAAATACTTTCTGAGTCTAGAAAGAATATATAAGTACATAGTATAAACCAATTTTTTTAATTTAGTTTTATTTTTTCAGTGTTCCAAGATTCATTGTTTATGCACCACACCCATTGCCCCATGCAATCCATGCCCTCCTTAATACCTACCACTAGGCTCACCCATCCCCACCCCCCCCTCCAAAACCCTCAGTTTGTTTCTCAGAGTCCAAAGTCTCTCATGCATCGTCTCCCCCTCTGATTTACCTCAACTCACTTTTCCTTTCATTCTCCTAATGTCCCCCATGTTATTTCTTATGCTCCACAAATAAGTGAAACCATATGATAATTTACTTTCTCTGCTTGATTTATTTCACTCAGCATAAATCAAATTTTTTATTACTAAGAGGCAATTTATAACTTTGATTTTTCTTCCAAAGATGTTATCATTACTAAAAATTTGACAGCACTGATAGTGTTCTTTCAAATTTATATGTATATACATTTATTTCTGCCAGCACCTTTCTGTTTCAAAATCTTAAGAGAAACTTAAAAGTTTTGAAAGCTTTAAAATAAACCCACATTTTGAAGAAGATATGGCAACTTCTATATTCAATGTAAGCAACACATTGCTTTTGTATTTGTTTTAAATATTTTATTTATTTATTTGCCAGAGATCACAAGTAGGCAGAGAGTCAGGCAGAGAGAGAGGGGGAAGCAGGCTCCCCGCTGAGCAGAGAGCCTGATGTGGAGCTCAATCCCAGGACCCTGGGATTATGACCTGAGCCAAAGGCAGAGGCTTTAACCCACTGAGCTACCTAAACAACACATTGTAATATAAACTATATTTATGCTTTGTTTTCAAAGGCTACTCTGAAAATTTATGAATTAGCTACTGACATGATTTTTGTTTTGTTTTGTTTTTTACCATAAAACAATGTCTCTTGAAGTTGCTTCTACTCACCACTTAGTTCCGAATCACCCCTGGTTGTTGTTAAAAAGGCAGCTCTCTGGAAGTTACCTCAGGCTACATGAATAAGAGAGGGTAAATGACTGGTGGGCATCAGAACATGCATTTTTATAAGCTTTTCTCTTTACTTCTAGGCAGAATAATGTTGAGGAACCATTTTCCTAGACATATATACAGAGGGATATTTGTAGAATAGTGTAGCCCAGTCAGATAAAATAGTAAACTAAGATTGTGACTTGCCATAATGCATTACACTATTCTATAAAGATTAACTTCAAAGACAAAGATATTTTAAAAACAGAACTTCAATTTTGTTCTTGTGGTCAGGGCTACTGCACCTTGCTGTAGGTCACTCTGTAAGTTATCATTTTCCTCGCTATTTCAGGCTATTGTTACATATTTTCTAACAATGTATAATTTTAGTAAAATCTGTATCATATTTCATGTCTGAAAAACAAAGTACTTCACAGTTACTTGTGTAGGAACAAAACACAATAGTTATTGCTTACAACATATAAACAGTAGCCGATTAACCTTGATGGGAACATCATCATTATCAGTTACTAAACACATTATATTCCGTAAGCTTCTTTACCATTTTCAGTTTGTTTTGGTCAGGGCTTAGTATAGATGAAACGGTTTATATAAAATTTCTGGCACAAAGTGATATCTTAAAAAAGTACACTTTTATCAGTTTGCTTGTCATTAAAACATGGAACTTAATATCTACTTTATGCACAGAAGTTTTGTTCAAAGGAAGTCATATATAGAAGCTCAGAGTCTCACAGAGAGAAAAGCCTGGCAGATCTGCAATTTAGAGCTGCCCCAGAGGCACTTTGCCCAACACTGAGAGCTTAGCTTAACCATTGCATTTAATCACTGAACAGTTATAATGAATCTAACCCTGACAAAGTCACAGAATTCCTAATTTTCTAAATATTGCAGCTGAACTCAAATCTCTCAACCTCAACTAATTCCACATCTCCTTTTTCCTGCTTATTACCTCAAGTATCTTATATCTTATATCCTGGCCTAACGTATAAGGCAGAACGGTCAAAGTGCCAGAAGGATTATATTGCTATAGCAAAAAAAGATCAAGGTAAGACTGCTTAGCCGATCTAATCAGTAGTACAAAAGGAGACAACCCAAATGTATCAAAGAGCAAACCACAAAAATGCCAAAACAAAGAACAAAGGCATGAGTTCCTGCGAAGTTTCTTTCCTTAGCTTTGATACCACTCACTGGATTCTTGGTGTCTCATATCCAGCATATGTTCTTGTGTGTGCTTGGCAATCAACTGACAATGCTTGCGGTAAAGACAGATTTCATGCCATCATCGTAAATTTGTGAAAACTATACAGTTTACAGCTTGGAATCTGCTTATTTATCTGGTGAATATTGTGTAACTCAAAATTTGGAGAATCCCTTATTTACTACATGGAAATGCTTGGCTACATTGCAATTTTTAGCATCTTTGGATAGAGCAGTCTTTTACCTTGAAGTTCCTGATAATAATACTGGGAATGGTACTTATCTTTGTTTTCTCTCATTTGTACACCAGGTGGATAGGTAATTCCAAGAGAATTAATGGTTAATGTTATCCACATAGATTTGAAAAATGTCCTTTCTTGATAGAATACAGGTGTTCATTTCATCATAGCTCCCCTTCCAGATTGGTTTCTACAAACAGATATCAGTTTAAATATCCTTAGTAGAGCATTGTAAAACTGCAACAGATTAAAAAAAAAAATCTACACTTAAAAGGTTTGATGTATTTATTTGTCTATTCTAGCCTCAATAGCAAACGGATTAGAATTCAGAATCTCTTCAACAAATTAGCTAATGACTATACCTCCTGAGAGACTTTGCTTTTGTTGCAAAGCAAAGGCCGTTAATGTTACCTATTTTTTTTTTAGGAAGGCTAATTATTCTTCCAATCATTTCTCTTTCACAATCACTGTAATCCAACCAGAGAAAAGAAGTATCTTGCACTATACATAAATTAGCCATTTGCCTTTCTTCATAGTTTCACCTCCATGTGTGTATCTGGTAAACAACATGCTGTTTTTTCCTTTTTAAAAACATTTGTAAATGGAACAATGTATTTTTCAATATATATTGTTTATTCTTTCAACATCTTTTTAAATGAAGACATGCTTATTCATCATGTGAATTAAACATACATTTATATGTTCTAAACTTGACGGATATTTGAGTTCTTTGTTCTTCTGAAGGAGCAGGAAAGTTATATTAAGCTTTCTAGTGTACATTGGCAAGTATTTTTCTGGAGTTCATTCAGAGGGGTGAAATTGACGGGTCATAGGATGCACATATTTTCCACTTTAGTGTAAATGCCAAACTGTTTCCTAAAGTGATTTTACCAATTTATCCTCCGACCAGTAATGGACAAGTTGCTCATTGTTCTCCACATCCTCACCAACACTTAGCATTTTATGATCTTTATTTTTTACCAATCTACTGAATGGTATAAGATGAATATATGCAATTAATAAGCATAATCTATTCATGTGGTTATTGATTCTTTAGTCCTCCTTTTGAAAATGGCTGTTCAAGTTTTTAGTCATTTTTCCAATGGACTATAGATGTTAATCCTCTGTAGGATTTC
>ML103654.1:24708-55104 GCA_003697995.1 Taxidea taxus jeffersonii | reverse complement strand
CTTCTTCTTCTTCTTCTTCTTCTTCTTCTTCTTCTTCTTCTTCTTCTTCTTCTTCTTCTTCTTCTTCTTCTTTTTCTTCCTCCTCCTCTTCTTCTTTTTTAGTTTGAGGGGGAGAAAGAGAGCAACAGGGGAGGCTGGCGAATGGAGGAGTGGAAGGAGAGGGAAAAGCAGACTCCCTGCTCAGCAGGGAGCCTGATGCAGGACTTGACACAGGCTTCATGCCAGGCTGGATCCCAGGCCCCTTATGTCAGGACCCGAGCTGAAGGTGGGTACTTAACCCCCTGAACCACCTGGTCACCCCCTTTCTTTTCTTATTTCTGAGTATTATGGTTTATCACATTTTTATATCACTTGGTTTTCTTCTATGGAGTGTCAGTATTTTCTAGTTAGAAATGTAAAGGCTATCACTAGTGACTGCTTATAGTTTTCTGCTCCAGTACAATTCAGCTTAAGAACTTCTAAGAACACAGACACTTCTTCATTCTCAACTACTTATGGACCATTAAATTTGGTTCACATATGCTAATGGCATAATTGAAGATAACATAGTTTTCTGCCTTACAAGTGGTTTTTATATACCCTCTACTTTTACCTGAATACCCCTTTAATATTTACATCATAATAAAGATATACATATTTTTAAAACCATTATTCTACTATAAATTAAAATTAAATTCTAGAGACTTGGGACCAGGTACTCTTATCTTTTCTAGAATGAGTGCTTACAGAAATTCACTAAACAAGCATGCATCCTTCATTTTTCCATGGAAATTCCTAGTATACACAGGCAGTTAGAGACAAACGTGTGCATGTAATCCTTTATCTTTTTTTTCCCTATCAGGACAGAGTTGCTACATACTTGTGTTGCATTCATTATTGACAAAAAAAAGTGAATATTAGAAAAATGGTCAAGAGAAATGTAAGGACCTCCAGATGAGTTATGATTTTGAACTCTCACAACCAATACTCCTATTTTCTCAATCTTGTCTAAGTAACAAAAGAGAAAAATCAGTTGGTAACTTTCATTAGAACTGAAACCAAGTTTAGGCATCATCAAATGCCACAAACCATAAGATAAATAATGCAGAAGTGACTGATGGGAGCTACTGACTCATTTATTGATTTTCTGATGAATAATTTCCTGCCATATGTATTTATTCAGTCATTCCACCAATTTGCACTGAGTACTTACTAATTTCAGACACTTTTTAAGATACTGTGTTAAAGTAAATGTCTGTCCTCTGGAGATAGATAGCTGTAAATATAGGTAAATAGACTGACAAGTAGATACTGAAAAAGGCTAGAAAAAATGGATAGCTAAGCAACTATAAAGGGAGCCAACCTAAATATAGTATACAAGAAAGATTTTTTAAGAATTTACCAACAACTGGAGTGAATGGGTGGCTCAGCCAGTTAAGCATCTGCCTTGGGCTTGGGTCATGATCTTGAGATCTGGCGATGGAGCACAACGTGGGCTAAGCAGGGAGTCTGCTTCTCCCTCTCCCTCTGTCCCTCCTCCTGCTTGTGCTTGCTCTCTCTCTCTCTCTCATAGATAAATAAATAAATAAATTTTAAAAATCTTAAAAACAAAGAATATACCAACAAAGCTGAAATATACTCTACTAAAAGTAACTAGGCAGGGTAAGAGATTATACAGAAAAGTTTAGATACTGCACAATTTTAGTTACAGAATGTTGAAATCCATGAAAATTGATCTACAGTGATGGAAGTGAAAATAGTGATTATTTGATGGCATAATGGCTGCAAAGGGACATGTAGAGGCATCCAAGGTCTATATAATACTGTAAATGAAGTTACACAGTTGTGTGCATTTTATGAAAATTCACTGAGTAGCACTTAAGGCTGTATACGTTTTTCTGCTTTACATTCTTACACAAAATTTGCATGTGAAAAAACCTTCTGATGATTGAGGACTTGGGGAAAGTATGGTTCAGCTATAACAACAGCTTGTAGAAAGAAAGATCCAGAAAAGAGAGCAGCTCTACCTCTTCCTGAAGAACAAGGGCTGGACTGGAGCCTTGGAGCATAATGACCAAAAGAGGGAAACATCTAATAAATATGGTCAGGAAGGATATTGGAGCAAAATCATGTGGCAAGTGAAAGACCATAGGACAGAACTGAAATCTAATTTTATTTTATTTTTAAGATTTTATTTATTTATCTATTTGACAGAGAGAGAGAGAGACAGCAAGAGAGGGAACACAAGCAGGGGGAATGGGAAAGGGAGGAGCAAGCTTCCGCTGAGTAGGGAGCCCTATGTGGGGCTCGATTCCAGGAGCCTGGGATCATGACCTGAGCTGAAGGCAGATGCTTAACAACTGAGCCACCCAAGCACCCCTGAAATCTAATTTTAAATGTGAAAGAGTGTTCAGGACTTCTGAGTGAGGAACAACTGAGCAGTAGAAAGGGAAATTCATGTGGAGAAAGAAGTAACTGATCCTATTACCCAGTGAGGAAGGAAGGTGAATCAGCAGTTTAAAAAAGTTTAGAAGGTAACCATGAATGCTAGCACCTTGGGGAAATAGCAATCCTGAAATAATACCAAAAGAAAAACAATGGAGTTTTCTTTCTAGCCATGGGAGATCCCTTAGTACTTGAATTTCCCTTCCACTAAAATCAATTAGAAAATCGGATTACAAAATAAGGAAGAATACTGTCTAGGTATTAAAGGACAGACATGGCCTGGCTGCTCTCCTTGGCAAGACATAACAACTGAGTCTCACCACTGCTTGGGGTCACTTTCTTGATGGAAAAAAAAAAAAATCTTACACTGTTCTGTGTAAAAGAGAAAGAGACAGAAAACAGAATTGGGGAAGAAAGAGGGATTTGCAATTAGTGGGACAAGGTACTGCAAAAGAGCCAAGGAAAGGATTGCCAGGGAGCTGTGAGCTAAAAGATACTGAAATTCTGGCCCACCAAAGTTAAAAAATAAATAAATAAATAATAAATAAATAAAACCTCACTGAACACGGGAACATCCAATAGTGATCCCAGAATATCATACTTTCTCTGTGGGGCTAAACTAGTCAAAAAGTTTAATTTAGACCCACCCTCACAGAGGTTAAGAGCAGGACTTAAGCATGCCTGGTCGTTCAGTCACTTAGTGTTTGTCTTCCACTCAGGTCATGATCCCAGGGTTCTGGGATGGAGTTCTGAGTAGTACTCCCTGCTCAGCGGGGAGCCTGCTTCTCCCTCTGCCCCTCCCCTTGCTTGGCCTTCTCTCTCTCTAAAATAAATAAATAAAATCTTAAAAAAGAAAAAAAAGCAAACCTTAAAAAGATTAAGCTGATCTGCAAATAAAGAACTGCTGAGGATAAATTGAAAATAGTATTTAAAGGAAGACCGCCAACTCCATAATTTAACAACATAAAGTTAATCCAATAATACCAAGTGGCAGAAAAATATGACCCCAAACTGGGAGATTAAATAGATCAATAGAAATAGTCCCCCAAATCACAGAGACGATACAATAAATAGGAAAGACTTCTGAGCAGTTATAAATATGCTTAGGTATTGAAAGGAAATCGTGGCCCCCAAAAGTCAAGAAATGGATGCCATACAAAAGAACAGAACAAGGTACTTCTAGAGCTGAAAAATACAATAGCAGAATAGAAAATTCACTGGATGTGCTTAACAACAGGTTAGACATTGCAGAGGAAAACTCAGGGGACATGAAACATAGTCCTCTAGACTGAAGCAGAGAGACACAAAGGCTGAAAAACAGGACCGCAACTTCAGGAAACAATGGGACAATGTCAAATACTTAATTATATTTGTAATTGTAATACCAGAGAGAGGGGTCTGAAGAAAAGACATGGCATACATGGATTCAAAGGTAAAAATCCTATTGAGTTCTTCTCAGAAAACAACAACAACAAAATATTTGTCAGATTTTAGTACAGGCTTGTAACATAAGGTTGAAATGATAGCTTTAAATCTATTTCCTGAAAAGGTTGACTCAGGTTGGTCATGTTTCTTCCGTGAATATTTGCTAAAAACTCATAGTGAACTAACCTGGGCTGAAAGTTTTCTTTTGGGGAAGTTTTTGAAGGATGATTTCAAATTCCTGTATATAGGCTACTGAGGTTTTGTAGTTTTTTTCCAAGCAATTCTGGTAAGTAATGTTTACCAAATTTCTTCTAATTTTTAAGCTTCAATGTCATGACATTTTGTTATTAGTCATTTAATATCTATGCAATTTCCATTGATAACCCCACTTTCATCCTGGATATTGATGATTCTGTACTCCATTTTTTCCTTGACTGTTGGAGCTATTAGTTTGACAACTTAAAAGAAAGCTTTGGAAAGAATGAAATTTTGGTTTCATTCAATTTCTCTGTTATCTGTGCTTATTTCTATTGTTCTCTGTACCTACTTTGGGATTTCTGATTTTCCTTTTCTATCTTTTTAAGAATGAATGTTGGACCGCTGCTTTCAGATGTTTCCTCCTTGCTATTTTAAACTTTAGAAGCTATATGCTTTCAGCTAGGCACTACTTTAGCAGTGTTGCATAAATTTTCATATATTACATTCAATTATCATTCAATTATAATTATATTTTATTCCTCCTGTAATTTAATCTGTGATCCATTAATCATTTAGATGTACCCTGCTTAGTTTCCACATATTTAGGGTTTCAAAAATAACCGTGAATCCTTTTCAATTTAGTTCTGTTGTTGTCAGAGAATGCACTTTGTATGATTTTGATATTTTTAAATATATTTGGGAATCATTTTAGCCCAGAAAATGTTCTGTCATTGTGAATATACCATGTGTTTTTGGAAATTTCATTTAAATCCTCTATGACTTCACTAAATTTTTGTCTACTTGTTCTATTAATTGCTGAAATATGTATGTTAAAAATTTCCTATCATCCTTCCAGGTATGTCTGTGAATTTTTGCTTCATAAATTTTAAGGCTCCATTAAATGCTTTATGTACTTTTTAATGGATGTTCCCCTTTATCATTTCAAAGTGTCCTTTTTCTCTAGTAATAATCTTTGTCTTGAAGTCTATTTACCCAACCTTCAAAGATCTCTTCCAGTTTTCTTAGGCTTATTGTGTTTGCAGTATGTCTTTTTGCATCCATTTATTTTGATTATCTGTATATTTAAATTAAAGATGTGTAACTTGTATAGCAGGGTCAGGCTTTTTTAATGCACTCACTAATTTCTGCCTTTTAGTTAATTGTGTAGACAATTTAATGTAATTATAAAGTGAAATTTAGATGTATAATTTAATATTTGTTTCTGTAGGTTCCTTTTCATTTTTTTTTAAGATTTTATTTTTTTTATTTGACAGAGAGAGACATAGTGAGAAAGGGAGCAGAAGCAGGGGGAGTGGGAAAGGAAGAAGCAGGCTTCCCACTAATCAGGGAGCCTGTTATGGGGCTCAATCCCAGGCCCTGGGATCATGACCAGAGCCAAAGCAGATACTGAACAACTTAGCCACCCAGGCGTCCCAGTTCCTTTTCATTTTTGTTCTTCTGCATACTCCCTCTTTTTTCCTGCCTTTTTTTTTTATTATTATTTGAGTATTTTTAGTATTCTTTTAATTTAAATATTATCTTTTTAGACATATTTTATTTTTCTAGTGGTTATTCTAGACATTATGATATAATTAATGTTTCATGATGTGTATATAGGTAATAATAATATAATTTATATATCATTATATAGTACATATTAATATAAAAATAGCATATAATAATAATATTATAATAATAGGCTCTTCACAGATAATATAGAAATATTGTAATCATATAGCCTCCTTAATCCTTTCCCTACTTCACATTAGACTTAATTGTCATATATATTATATTCGTTAAAAAGTTCACCAGACATTTTTATATATACATATATTTTTAAAGACTCGAACACATTTTAAACAACTTAAGTGAGAAAAATAGTATGTTACATTTATCTAGACATTTTTTCTTATTACTGTTACTACTTCATTTCCTTCTAAGGATCTGAATTTATATCCTGTGGAATTTTCTTTAAGCCTAAAGAATTGTTTTTATAGCACTTTTTGTAGAGCTTGTCTGGCAACAAAACAAAACTTATGTTTTTGTTAATCAGAGAATCTTATTTTGGTCTTTATTTCCATATGTGAGTCATTTCTCCACATTTGATTCAACAGCATAGAGTCCTCACGTAGTACTTTTATTATTATTACTTGGTTCAGAGTTTGTAGTGAATGGGAGGGAGGGTCTGTACATGAATTCTGCCATAGTAAAATAGGCCTCTGTTCTAACATCCCTATTTATTTCATTACCTATTAACAAAATGTTCTGATGTTGTAACCCAGATCCCTACCATTCAATGCCGTAAATTACACAGTGTCTATAATTTATAAAGAATGATATATTTTCTCTACTCCTTCTTCCCAAATAAATATTTAAAAGTAATATCTCTTCTCTGTGGCTATTAATCTATAATCATTGTTGTTCATTGTTATATTAATATATGCTATATATAATAATATATGTTACACATATTAATGTATAATTATTAATATATATTAATATATAGTTATTGCTATTTATATTTTGACTGGCTGAGCAAACATGTCTTATGTCCCTTTTTTCTGGAAATAAAATTATTTTAATTAATAATAAATATATTCATTCTCAATTATGTAAAATCTGATGAAGTAAGGTTAATATTGCCAAAAGGTTTTCTGTTAGGCCACCATTCTCAGGCACTTCAGATTAATGAGGTATATCTATGCTAATAACATAGACATTTAACAGCTTCCAAATTATACATACATCCTTTTTATGTTGTGATTTTTAAAAGGTTGAAAAATATTCATTATTATGTAATGTAATAGAAAGACTCATGGTGCATTATTTCTTCATAAGTCTAGTTATACATAAAATCTTAAATTAAACGACATTTTAGGGGCACCTGGGTGGGTTAAAGCCTCTGCCTTCAGCTCAGGTCGTGATCCCAGGGTCCTGGAATCGAGCCCCAGGTCGGGCTCTCTGCTCAGTGGGGAGCCTGCTTCCCTTCCTCTCTCTCTGCCTACCTCTATGCCTACTTGTGATCTCTGTCAAATAAATAAATAAAATCTTTAAAAAAAAACTACATTTTAAAAGAAATTTTAAAATACTAGTAGCCATTGATTTATATACCCATATGTAAGAGGAAAATATTCTTTGCCTATTATGGATACTTGGCAACTCGGTTGAAGACCAGTTGGCCATATATGCTTGGGTTTATTTGTAGGTTCTCTTTTCTGTTCCATTTTTCTATCTGCTTTTTTGCCAGTATCATACTGCTTCAACTACTGTAATCTTATAATAATATATTTTGAAATAAGAAGTGCAATGCCTCCAGCTTTGTTCTTCTTTCTCAAGGTTGGTTCAGCTATTTGGGGTCTTTGGGGATTCTATGTGAGTTTTAAGACTTAGTTTCTATTAAAAATATCATTGGTACTTTGATAGGGATTGCATCAAATCTGGATTGCTTTGAGTGGTATGGACATTTTAACAATATTTCCACAAGCAGAAGAATGAAATTTGACTTTTATTTTATACCATACACGAAAATCAACTCAAACTAGGTAAGATATTTAAATGTAAGATACGAAATTAGAAAAATCCTAGAAGAAAACAAAGGGGAAATTTCCATGATATTGATCTAAGCAAAGATTTCTTGGATATGACATCAAAAATATAAGCTAACAGAAGCAGAAATAGAGAAGTAGAACTACCTCAAACTAAAAGAATTTCTATAGTATAAGAAACAAGCAACAGATTGTTGAAATATAGAGTAAATACAGGTTTCTGAATCAGAGGCAGACTGATTAAACTGAGTATTTACTAACAGAATACCTCAGTGCTGATTCCTCACACCCCAGTTTCTACTCAGGGCAATATCATGAGGGCAGATGATGTCCATTCTGGAGTGAGGGCACTCTGTATTAGGTGAGAGGAATCCCAAAATTATTAATCTCAAATCTAATGCAGAGAAGCTTGCATAACAGCCTCTCTTCTTCACACAAAAAAAAAGGTGAGTAAGAGAACTTCCCTTTCTAATGTAAACAAATCCTCTTGGAGAAAAGGAGGTGATTACCTCTAGATTATGAAGAAAGGACTCCAGGAGCATTAAATCTGTACATCTCTTTGGAAATCTCTATATGTACATTCTGAGACTTACCTTTCACCAACATAACCTTTATTTTTTACTCAAAAGCAACTTGACCGGCATAAACATAAAAAGTTTTATGCAGCACATGAAGTTTCATGGAACACAATGAAGACTCACAGATTTCTAAAGATAATTCATTTTCAAATTAAGTTAGTTCATGTACCTTCATTTATAGTGAAGACATTTCAAAAGTTCTTTCAGGTACAGCATAAAATTTTCAAAAATCACACAGACAAGAAAAGCTTTACATTTTCCACACCCTCATTAATGTTTTGTGAAATTTATAAAATTTCGATCAAGAGCTATGTACAAAGTTTAACCCTAGGGAAACTGCAGACTCTCGGGGAAAGAACAAAATCAGAAATTATGCCTATGGAGAAAAAAAGGAAGATATTTTAAGAATTAAGGTCACTCAAAACCCGGAAATTCATGAAGAATGAAAGGTAAATTTTTGAAAATTAATTATATACAGTGTAATAACTGAATGAAAAGTCAGTCAATATGGCTGAGATATATTTGTTATTACATTTAAAATTCATTTACTCAACATTTGGATTGGGACTTAGATGCATAATCTGTGCTATAAGTACCAGGAATCCAAAGATATATAAAATACTTTATTTGCTGGTGGTAAGGTGTAAAGGTAGGAAACTGAAAAGCCTATTATATGCCATGGTTCTTTCATCTTACAGATAGTTGGGGTTATTTTTAGAGCCCTTAACTCTATTACTTCAGCAAAAACTCTAAATAATTGTTGAATATTTCAGGTTGTTTGTTTTTTTTTTTCTTTTATTTTACCAAACTCAGAACTTGAATGTGTATTTTCCTCAAAGCTGTTTCTATGTTATGTTATTAGTAAGGATGATTTGTGGTAAGTTTTCTTCTGCTTGAATTCATGATTTTCTATTTATAAAATGAGAGATGGTGGCCAACATTTCTGTAACCACCTCAACTGTTTTTTTGGTAGGTAATTTTGATATTCTACTTCCAGAACACTGCATCAGTGTTTACCTTCTTAATTGGAAAGAGAAACAAAACAATCTTTTGATATCATGCTATGGTTTTCCCCCTCACATGTTAGCATAGACTGTAGAATATTCTGTGAGAAAGAATGTTGAGGAGAAAGAAATGAAAACGTGCACAAATGATTATGAGAGCTCTCAATTGGCAGGCTTTTTCTTTTCTTTTCCTTCTTTTCTTTTTAATATCATCTGTGTTGTCTTCGTATCAAGGTTATACTAACCTTACAAATGTGTGGGAGTTACTCCATTGTCTTCTATTTCCAAGAAACTGCATAAAACTGGTCTTAATTTTTCTCTAAATGTTTGGCAGAATTCTGCAGACAAGCATTTTGAGCACAAAGATTTTTTTCAGGATTTTTAAAATGTTAATTCAATATTTCCAATGGTTATAGAACTATTCACAGTATAATGGTTAAGTTTTGACAGTTTGTAGTTTTCAAGGAACTATTTCACTCTTCTGAGTTGTCAAAATTATAAGTAAGGTTTTTCTTAGTATCTCTTCAATAATTTCAATGGCTTCAGTGTATGGTGATGTCTCTATTTCATACAAGTTATCTTTTAATTGTATTACTCTCTCTCTCCCTCTTTCTCATTTTTATAATTTATTTATTTATTTGAGAATGAGAGGTAGTACAGACAGGGGAAGGGACAGAGGGAGAGAATATCAAAGCACACTCCCCCAGAGCACTGAACCCAAACAGGGTTCAATTTCGTAAACCATGAGATCAGAACCTGAGCAGAAATCAAGAGTTGGGTCCTCAACCTACTCAGCCATGCAGACACCCCTGTATTTTTCTTTCTTTATGGTTGTTAGTCTTGATAGGGGTTTATACATTTTCTTGTTCTTTTTTTTTTTTTTTCCAAAGGAAAGCAAAAGCAATTTCCCCCCTCTCTTGTTTTTCCTCTTCAATTTCATTTATTTCTGCTCAGTCTTTATTATTTAATTCTCTCTTCCTTCTTTGGATTCATTGTGTCCTTTTTTCTAGTTTCTTGAGGTAGAAACTTAGATTATTGAGTTTTTTAAGTAATGTAAACATTTGTGCTATAAATTTCCCTCTCTGAATCGCTGTAGCGTGTCCCACTTATTATCTGTTACATTTTCATTTTTATTCAATTCTATGTACTTTAAAAAATCTCTTTTGACATTAACTCCTTGACACATGTATTATTTAGAAGTAACAGTGTTCAATTTCTAATTGTTTAGAAAGTTTCCTGTGGTCTTTCTGTCATTGATTTCTTTTTTTTTTTTAAGATTTTATTTATTTATATTAGGGCCAATTTAATGTTAAAACCTGTTTAACTATTAGGGCCTGCTTAGCCAGAGTGACTCCATATTACCTGGGTAGCCATATTGTTGTTTACATCTATGGACTTCATTCTGGAAATAAATGCCCCAGCAGTTCTAAATGTCCCAGCAGTTCCAAACATCCCAACAGTTCCTGGTATCATTTCCGGGTATCGATTCTGGGGGTAAACGCCTTAACAATAGAAGCCATGTAACTTGGGTCTGTGGTTATGTCCTATAAAAGCAGCCTGTGAGACCAGGACAGGGTCACTCTCTTCGGAGGGAGCCCTGGCTGCTCAGTCTGACTTCTAATGCTTGGCATAGAATAAAGCTTTGCATAACTTTCACTTTGTCTCAGTCTCATTCCTTTGATAATGGTCCCCAACATTCTGGGGGCTTGTCCGGGATCAAATGATGAGAACTGAGCCAGCATCAGAATTTCTGGGAAAAGCCTCTGGAGGTAAGCTCTTGAGACCCCATCCTTCGAGATCCTGTCTGTCTGTCTGTCTAGTTGTGGAGCTCCAGGGTATAGCCCACCAGGGAGAAACTGGATGCAGTATTGCTCTCCATGGCTGGAATGGATGTGGGGATGCCCATCCTTCCTCTGGTAGATCGCCAGGGGGTTCGAGTCCCCCTAGGTGGTCACTGGGGGTTCAAGTCCCCCTAGGTCGTCAGGGGGTTCGAGTCCCCCTAGGCGGTCATTGGGGTTTCAAGTCCCCCTAAGCAGTCACAGGGGTTTGAGTCCCCCTAGGTGGTCATCAGGGGTTCAAGTTCCCCTAGGCTGTCAGGGGACTGAGAAAATCCCCACCAGCAGCTGGTTGTATGTTTTTTAGTTAGGATTACATCTTGCACAACCTTAGACTTGATATTTGGTTGAGGAAGGGCCGCTGGGTCTGTGGTTTTCTTTGTCTTGTCTTTTTGTTGTCTGTTGTGTTGTTTGCTATGTTTGAAGAAATGGAGCAAGCAAGGAGTAAGGGACCTATGACACCCCTAAGTCTTGTTCCCCAGCATTTCAAGGATTTTTGAGATGAAACCACCCAGTCGGGTGACAAGGTATACCCAGGAAAACTCTAAAACTGGGAATCCGTTCTCTGCCTTCTGGCAGCACTTTTTTCTTCTGTCTCCCCCTTTTTTCTGCACCAACTTGGGTGAAGCCTGCATAACTTGCCACTAGACCATCCTTGGTGCTTCCTGCACCATGACTCCTTCTCTCTTCATTGTCAAGGAGCAAGAAGAGTAGCCCCTGGACCTAACACCCCCCAACTCCAGATCTTCCCACCTCTGTTTCAGGTAAACATTAAAAGTGGAGTGGGCCCAGGTGGAACATAAATCAGTATTTGAACTAAGTTAAGTTGGTTGCTTTAATTAAGATAAACATCTCTTTAAAGTTACAGAAGTAAACATGGAACTTCAATCAAAGTTTACTTAAGGTCAAACAAACTCATATTATTTGTTAAAATCTGTTAATAAAAAATAACTAAACTGATGGTTAATTGTCTGTCCCAAATTTTAATGAGTAAATATTAAAGTAGCTTTCAAAGTCTTTAGTAACCTGCAACTTTAAAGTTTTGCTTGGATGACAAATGAAATTAAATTTGTTGGACATCTAGGTCTTAACCAAATGGGATAAAATGTTGGAGTGCTGGTTACTGGAACTAGGTTTGTGTTTTTAAAATCTATTGGTAAACATGTTTTGTGCTTAACTGATTCATAAATTTGCCTTCTAAGAATTCTGTTATAACAGTTCACAATTGGTTAATATTTAGTCTTCACTAGAGATTAAGATGTTCCTGGGAGTACAAAATTCTGCTAACTGTAAGACTAAAGTTCTCTCTGTCGAAGAAGGACAGAGTTTTCTTGGATTGGTCAATCTATTGTTAAAAAGAAAATGTAAATAGTTTTCTCTTTGCCTGCCCAGAATTGTAAATGAAATCTCTTTGATGTTAAGTTACTCAAAAAGTACTGCTAAACCAATGATAAACCTTGGGTTATATTTGGGTAAATGCTGTAACTACTCTAGAGGTTCTATACATGTATTCTCTTGTAAAATAAATTCCACCTTAAAGGAAATTCATATAAAGGCTTTCAGGAAAAATACAGGTCTTTGATATGTTAAAATCCTAAAACTGAAATGGGTAAAAATTTCCAGAACTAAGTAGAAGCTGCATTCAGGCTAAACCAGAATTAGTAACATGGGACCAAATGAACTAAAAGATTACAATGTTGTATCTGTTATTTTAAACATTGCTGGTTTTCTAATGTTTGCTCTTCCAGACTAAGGAAACTTTTTCTTAAGATGTCTATGACTTACAGAAATGTAAAAATATTCATTTGTAAACAAATCAAGGCATTCAACTTTTCTCTCTATCTAAACCCTCTAAAACCCAAAAGGTCTCAGGAGGTATTCTTTCTTCCATGGCAATCAGTCATTTGCATAGGTTCAATAAAAATCTATTCTCCTTGTAACAAGACACCATTAAAAACATCGGTTATTTTACCATGGCTTTGACTGGAATGTCATATTTGAAACAAAACAAAACAAAACAAAAAACAAACAAACAGAAAACTCGGATATGACCAGACAAGTTAAAGGAACTAAGGTTGACTTTATAAAACCTGGAGACATAAAGCCCTTTGGAACTGTTGGCCTAATACCTTGCTTACAGAGTTCTCAGCATACTCACCAGGTGAGTAAAAAAATGTGACTTCCTGGCAGGTGCAAAAAACTCAGAATACTTTGGGGACCTCAGGAAGAGAAATTCGCCCAAATTGACAGGTATTGCAGGCATGTCTGATGGCAAGTACATAGTTTGGCTTCTGGCCTGGAGAGGCTACTAAAAGTTCAACCTAGAGATTCCTTATTATAAGAAGTTCCAGCAAAGCAGCTTCTAAAAAAGTCTGTATGATCACTCACTGTTCTTGTTGAGCTTATGTAAATAATTAGGCCAAGTTTGTTAAAACTGGACTTGTTTTTTAAAATAAATTAGTCTTGATTTGGCTATCTCTGGAAATGAGGGTTATTTTAGAGAGAAAAATTATGTTTTAATAATGCATCTTTATAGATGTTAAATTCTAGATTTGGTTATCTCTAAATGTTTGTTTACCTGAGCTAGACAACTTGAGATAAACTTCAGAGAAGTTGCACAATAGCTCGTTTAGACAATCTTGCCTTTTCCAGTCAGTCAGCCCCAGATATAAGGAAGAAACTTCAGAAAATTAAAGGATTTGAAAAGAAAAATCTGACTGAGTTAATGGGAATAGCAGAAAAGGTGTTTAAAAACAGGGATACACAAGAAGATTAAAAAAAAAAAAACAGACTAAGAAATACTTAAAGTTTTGGCATTACATGAGGCGGAAAGAAGACGGGGAAAGCGATCAATGGAAAGGGAAAAGGCAGATAGGAGATGGTTAGTGGGGGGAAAAAAAGCCTAAACACAACAAAACAGGTGGAAAAACTTAGATTCAGAACAATGTGCTTACTACAAGGAAAAAGGACACTGGTCCAGAGAGTGCCCTAAAAAAAGACAGCAATACTGGCCACCAAAGACTGAAGGGGCCATGGTTCAGAGCCCCTCCCAGAACCTTGGGTTAAAATTGAGATGGAGGAAAATCCACTAATTTTTTTGGTGGACACGGGAGCCCAATTTTCATTATTACTAAAGCCTATGGGAAAACTATCTGGAGTAAAAGTCTGGGTACAAGGGACAAATGGCACAGAAAGACATAAGTGAACATTTCACCTGACAGTGCCTAACCCCTATACCCTACTCTCCCTTCTGGGCCCCAAAAGAACTGTGTATACCATCTTAGATCTCAAGGATGCATTTTTTTTTTTATATACCTTTGGCAAGGGAGTCTCAGCCTCTCTTTGCTTTTAAGTGGTCTGACCCACAGAAAGGGTTCCAAGGTCAGCTCACCTGGACAGGAACAAATGCCCGAGGGACGGGGTATCAGGCCCTCCTCCTCAAAAAACCGAAAGTGACTTTCCAGGCCCCAGCAGTACTAAATCCAACCACGTTGCTGCCAGAGGAGCTGACTGACCACAGTACTTGCTGATAGCCGCCGAGACCTATAAGTCATGCTTGTGGGGGACAAAAAAAGTCTTACAGACTCTACAGAAAAAAGGGTATCAGGTGTCAGCAAAAAAAAAAACACAGCTTTGTCAGTCACACCACTTATTTAGACTTTGATCTCCACGAGAAAATACGTTCACTGTCTGCGTCCAAAAAAAACAGGTAATCAACCGATACCCCTGCCCCACCCACACAACTGCGGAGAGGTCCTAACCCAGGCCACAGAAATAAGGTCAGATCTCAGAGACACTGCCCTCCCGGATGTGGAGATGACTCTGTTCACAGACGGGAGTAACTACATGGCCAATGGAACCAAACATGAGACAGCAAAAATAGTAGCTAAAAAGCTACTAAAAAAATAATTCCTAGGTTTGAGTTGCCTCTCACAATCGGATCAAATGCATTTGTGAGTTCAGTCTCACAGACATTGGCCAAGGCCGTGGGCACTGATTAAAAACTACACTGTGCCTACGAGCCCCAGAGTTCTGGACAAGTAGAGAGAATAAACCGGACTCTTAAAAAAAACTTTGACAAAACTAATTCTAGAGACTGGCGATGGATGGGTGAATCTTCTTCCCTTCACTCTCCTCAGGGTGCAATGTACACCCTACTTAAACAAGGTGACCCCATTTAAAATAATGTTCGGGAGACCCTCTCCACTCTGCCCACAACAACAAGAGGTTGCCCTAGAGGAAATGACTGACCAGTCTGTACTCCAGTCACTGCAGGCGCTACAATCTGTCTTAAAAAGAGCCCAGTCAGGGATCCAAGCTGCCTACATTGAAACAGAGACCGAGGTAGAACCACATCCTTACCAACCCAGAAACTCAGTTTGGATATGCCACCACCAAATGAAAAACTTGGAACCTTGTTGGAAGGGACCATTCACTGCCATCCTAACCACCCCCACGGCAGTAAAAGTAAAAGGCATCAATCAGGGCCTGGATTCATGCATGTCACGTCAAAGGAGCCAAAAACAAGGATGCCTCCCAGAAATGGGAGCCATTGCCAATGGACACTGCCGACCATGGACTAAAACTAAGACTCAAAAGGGCCTCATAATTTGGTCACTTATAACCCAGTTCCTACTCAGCAGCATCAAGGGACACCTTATTGGCCTAAAACAGCCCAATGGAGCATAATAGTCCCTACTGTCTTCACTAACTTCCTTAAGGCCCCCACCAGAGCCTGGTTTACTTGCAGTTCAGGACTCACACTATGCCTTAATCTCGCTTTGTTCCAAAACTCTTCTTGAAACGAACTCTGTGTAACTGCCCACATCCTCCCCCAAGTAGATTATAATGGAGAACCCGAGGAATTCCAATATCTTACTGCAGGAATAAGATGGACAAAGCATGCTGTTCCCATCCTAATCCCAGCACTAGTTGTGGCAGGGATAGCAGGGTCCACAGCAGTAGAAACTAAAGCTTTAATAAAGGATCGGCACTTGCAGGCCCCCTGGTTTTACTATTACTAACATTACTTTTTGGCCTCTGCATTATAAATGCCTTAATGTTGTTTATACAAAAGAGAATTGGAGTGATAAAAATGTTAGTCCTGCAAACTCAATATAACCCCTTACAACAGGAGGACATAAAACTGGCTAAAGAGTCAAGGAATTGACTAATCTCCAAAGAAAAGGGGGGAATGTTAGGGCCAATTTAATGTTAAAACCTGTTTAACTATTAGGGCCTTCTTAGCCAGAGCGACTCCATATTACCTGGGTGGCCATATTGTTGTTTACATCTACGGACTTCATTCCGGGAATAAACGCCCCAGCAGTTCTAAATGCCCCAGCAGTTCCAAATATCCCAGCAGTTCCTGGTATGGTTTCCCGGTATCGATTCCAGGAGTAAATGCCTTAACAATAGAAGCCACATACCTTGGGTCTGTGGTTATGCCCTATAAAACCAGCCTGTGAGATCGGGATGAGGTCACTTGATTTGGGATTAGAGTACGAGCCCTTTACTTCCACAGGAAGATCAACCTAGTGGGAGAAGTTGACTGTTGCCTTCAACCAAGAAAGTGGGTGGGCTGAAAAATGTGTTACGTGTGTGTGGCCCTACCAAAATCATAAATAGGTATGATTGTTATGTTGGTACTTGGATGAAGTAAGATTAATATTGCCAAAAGGCTTTCTGTCAGGCCACCATTTGTAGGTACTTCAGCTCAGAAAGAAAGAGTGGGACGTGTGTGTGTGTGTGTGTGTGTGTGTGTGTGTGTGTTGGTTCCAGGCTGCCCTGTATAGGACATGTGGAAAGGAAAAACAAAACCCAGGGACTTCACTACTGTGTGGTTCCTCAAGTGTCTAGGTCCCTAAGGACTCTACATTTTTCTTTCCAACTTTCAGAATCTTCCTATGCTTGTTTATTATGTTATATCCAGGACTTTTTAGTTTAAGAAGGAGGAGAACCAGAAAGCAATGGAGCTGATTTATCTTGGTTGAAACCTGATGTATATGGATTGAATTTTAATGATTTGTTATATTGAATGAGATTTTCAAGCTAGATGAAAATGACAAAATGTTTATTTTGAATAAGGGGTTTTGTTTTACTTTTTTAAAATGCTGTAATGTTCCACATGTTTTGCAAAACTAAAATTCTCTTAAAATTCAAAGCCTGCAGTTTTGACATCTTTTCTAGACTTGCTCAAACAGAAATATTACATGTGGGACTTTGAGAATATTAATTATGCCATTTTCTTCATTAATATTCTTGAGATCAACTCCTGCTGTGTTCTATGATTACTTTTCTGGAATTTAATATCATCTACATGAACTGATAAGAAATCTCTAAATTTTTTGTCTTGCTTTAAAGATTTTGATATTTTATTGTGTGGATATATTAACATTACAATGAAAATGTGGTGAGCTTTATTTAAATGTTTCAAACCTTATCCAAGAATCACAAAAATGGCTAATAACTAGTTCAGATTGCATTCACATTAATTTTTCTAATATTCCTTAGGATTTCAGAAAATATTATTTTAAAGATAATTCAATTTTGTTTCAATTTACATACTTTTTTTTACATAAAAAATCCAACCAATTCATAGGTTTGCAGTTTAGAGGTGGACTACTTTACTTCTAACCAGAGGATTCCTAGTATTTCTAAGTTCTGCAAACTTTTCCCATTATAATAATTGAAAACAAGTTGTGATCAATACATATAACTGTATTATACGCTTACTTTATGATGTAGTCATATTTTTTAAAGATTTTTTTATTTTATTTTATTTGTTTGACAGATAGAGAGATCACAAGTAGGCAGAGAGGCAGGCGGGGGGGGGGGGGGACGGGGAGCAGGCTCCCCGCTGAGCAGAGAGCCTGATATGGGGCTAGATCCCAGAACTCTGAGATCACGACCTGAGCCGAAGGCAGAGGCTTAACCCACTGAGCCACCCAGGTGTCCCCAGATTATTTTTTAAAGAAAAAACAAAGCAAAACCAAAAAAGTAGAGTGTGAGTTTCAAACCTAGTTACCCAGCTTTCCTCTAATATAATGAGCAGTACTGAGCACAGGACATTAATCTCCAAAAGACTCTCAAACCCAATTGCACACCACCTAGATAATTTCTCCTCTCTCTCTCTCTCGTTGAGTATGTGTATGTGAATATGTGTGTGATCACCTCTATATTATAGGGTAAAATGAAAAAAAAAAAAGAAAATGAGAAAGAGACGAGAATTCTTAATTACTGGGTGTAGGTTATACAGAAGAAAATAGTTTCCTATATTGGCTCATATGGGTCCAAAGTAGAATTTTTCATGATGTGGGTCTTCTTCTTATCAAAGAATATAGCCGGCAATGGACGTAGTAGCGGTGACTGTTCTTGGATCATATCTGGTTTTCTGCAGAGTTCCCCTATTTTCAGTGACTTAACCACATAAAGAAGAATTTAATAGAGTATCAGAACATAACAAAATTACATGTGTGTGCACCCATGTGTGCATGCATGTGTGTAGGGGGTTTTTTGATAAACCAATACTTTATAATTTTTTCCCACAAAAGCAAAGCTTAAATGCCAGGGAACTCTCTGTACAGCAATGTTTACATTTTCAGTAAAGCCCTTTATTTCTTCCTGTTCTCCATATAGAATTATGGTTCTATTATTATTGACATATCTCCTGTATTGTTTTTGGATTAAGAAGTTTTTCTTTTAAAAAAAAAAAGATTATATTTATTTGACAGACAGAGATCACAAGTAGGTGGAGAGACAGGCAAAGAGATAGGAGGAATCAGACAGCAGAGAACTTGATCCCAGGACCCCAAGGTCACGACCTGGGTTGAAGGCAGAGGCTTTAACCCACTGAGCCACCCAGGTGCCCCTTAAGTTTTTCTAAGGTCAGGTATCACATTTTTTTGTCATGGACACATTTTGTCATCCTGTACAAATGTCACTTATTTTCAGGATGCCTGGGTGGCTCAGTGGGTTAAGCGTCTGCCTCTGACTTGGGTGGTGATTTCAGAGTCCTGGGATTGGACACCCCCGCCACTGCCCTGTGTCAGGCTCCCTGCTCAGCAGCTCAGCAGGGAGTCTGCTTCTCCTTCTGCCTCTGCCTCTGCCCCCGCCCCCACTGCTACTCATGCATGTTCTCTCTCTTGCTCTCTCTCTATCTATATATATATCAAATAAATTAAATAAATCTTTAAAAAAACAAATCTCACTTATTTTCTTGAGATACCTGCATTTAAAATTAAAATTTAAAAATATATATTTGAGGCTTTTTCATTGTTAGCTTTTCAAAAATTAAATAATAATAATCTTTAGTGAAGAATGCCTCCAGATTCATATTAAAAATGTTCGCTTTTGCTATTCTGCTAAAATAATATCTTAAAAAACACGAATAAAGGTCATACAAGTCATTACATTCAGTTACATATCATTTAAGCATGGAACTAGGGTTCAAATCTAGTGACCTTTAAAGTTCTATCTCATGTAAGTCATATTATATCTATCATATAAATTCCCAAATCATTGAAAATTTAGCATATTCCACAGCTTTCAAAATTAGAGAATAAACACCCCTTTTAAAAAATAGTATATAAATATCTCTTTCCCACTTGCTCTTTCTTTCTGTAGACATGGGCACACCCCTCCCCACATATTTTATATAATTGTGATTGCCTACTTAAACTTAGTCTAATCTCCCCCTTGTCATTAATTATATTTAATGTATTCATATATACCATTTGTTCTAAGTACTTAAGTATTAACCTAGATTAAATACATCGTCCCTTTTATAATATCTACTCTAAATTAATGAGCTCTCTATCATGAACATGTGAACTCACATTGATGCTGTAATTAATTTTATTAATGCATGGAACAAGATAGTTTTTCTTTACCTCTCATACAAATAAAACCTGATTTTCTCAATAACTTGACTCTTGCTAATGTGTGAGAGAAGGACTCCATATTTTAATGCTACGTTTTATTCTTTTTTTTAAAAGATTTTATTTATTTATGTATTTGGCAGACAGAGATCACAAGTAGGCAGAGAGGCAGGCAAAGAGAGAAGAGGAAGCAGGCTCCCTGCTGAGCAGAGAGCCTGATGCGGGGCTCGATCCCAGGACCCTGAGATCATGACCTGAGACGAAGGCAGAGGCTTTAACCCACTGAGCCACCCAGGCACCCCGCTACGTTTTATTCTTGATTGATAGATGCCCCATAATAACAGTAGACATAGCAAAGAAAAGTGAAATTCTTAGTATAACTTTATTGTGAAAGCCCATGATTTAGAGACTAATGCAGTAGAGCTTATTGTGCAACATATTGTGAAATTTCATGATTTATTATGCAGTTCTCAGGAGCTTAATAAATGTCCCTATTGTCACACTTCATGATTTACTGAGCAATACAGAAGAGCTTATCACATAACTTTATAGCAAAATTCTGATTTACTGTGAAATAGTTGTTCAATCTGTTTCTACAATGGGAGGTTTATCGAATGTTTCCTAATTATAGACAAGCCTCATCAGACACTTCATTTTCAAAGCAAGTATTATCTCTAGCAGAGCTTTAAATACATCTTTTGCAAGAGGAAAATTTCTTCTCTCAAAATGATCATTTATTCTAATTTCTGGAAACTTACAAGTCTGTAAGCCAGCCCTAAGAAAATGAAAGGCTGATTATATTTTATTTAATAATATGACATGATAACACATCGATTGATGACACAGTTATTTTTCAAAAGACTAAAGCTCAATTTTTCTAAAAACAATAAAGTTGTTATCTTTGAAAAAATTATTTTTAATTATTTTTATAAGAGTTGATTCATCTGTTTCTCCCTCTTTTACTTATCATTAATCAAAATCTTAAGGAATCATTCTGTAGCAAGTAGAATTAAATATTTATAAATTGCTACTACCATGGTACTGTGCTTGGTAATATGTGTGGTGGTGTGTGTTGGGCTTTTTTGTTTGTTTGTTTGTTTCAAATATATGAGGACATGTTAAAACATGGATTGATTTTCTGATATGTAAACTGTTTATATTTTGAGGTTATTTTTATTTTTAAACTTTATTAAGCTTAATATCTATTAATTATCTTTAATAGGGAACATGTGAGTTTTGAAAGAACCTACAGTCTTAACATTTAATTTCACTTATCTGAAAACTGAACTAGGCAAATATGACTTCTATCAGTCAAGTCATGCATACACATTGATGTAAAAGTCATTAAATGTAGACGGTATCAAATTATGGAAATTAGTGTATGCGCAGATACAATGCTATTCATCGTTTGTGGAATTCCCCCCAGGCACTATGCAAGATACAGAGGCATATTTTTAAACAATAACAATATGTCTGTAAGGAGAAAGTATCAGATCTTCCAGCATTAGGGAGTAAAGAGAAAAGATGAGAACTCTGAGAAAATTTTATAGCTAGGAATAAAAGAAGTAAAAACACTGACTAAACACAACAGACAAATAATAGTTATATAGATCCAAAGGCAGAATCTAGAGGGTATAGTATCTTTTGCCATCTTAAACCTAGAACGGATTTTGCTGTTTTTCTGCCTTCTGCCAGACTTTTTCTTTACCTGGTAGTCAACAGGCAATTTATGCAAAGCTCAAAAAATTGTTATATAATACAGCTGACTTTCTGGCAGATGAATTTGAAGAGAAAAAGTAAAAAGCAAACCAAGAACAATCAGATCCAAAGGATAACATTACAAACAGCTAATGCAATATCCTCCCCCAAAATGCAGTCGGTAGACTAGTTATGTAAGATATAGACAATGGCGTGAAAACCATACTTAGTTTTCTTAACTAACAATGGCATGAAAACTATAAATAGAATATGTATAGGAAAGAATATGTAAAATAAAAATGGATATAGTGAAGGAAGAGAGGAAATTCAGTTCGATTTTTAAGAATTTGAAGACATGACACCAGAGCCTTAACCAATAAAACTTGAAGAGAATTAATTTGAAAGCATAAGACTAAAAACCCTTAAAATAGATGTGGGATAAGGCAACCACCAAGAAACAAGACGGCAAGACTCGGGGTGAAGTCTTGGCCAACACCATATCTGTGATCTTTTATGAATCCTTAATGAGAATGGGGGTGTGGCTATAACCAATCATGACCACATATTACGTGTAAGAGTTATTTCTACTAAAATGTTTATCAAAGTCACTTAGAATGCATATGTGTCTTTATTAGTTTGGAACTTAAGTTTTTTACATGGTATACTAATTCAGGGAAACGTCATTCTCCCCAAACATGCAAACACATATATTAACACACACTTTCACATGCATATTCACATACAAGTCCTCAATGAGAAAATTTAAAATTTGCATTTTGATGGTTGAAATTCACAACCTTTGTCAAATATTGAAGCAGGGGTGGGTGGAAACTTATTTATTCTACTTCATTTCTCTACTCTGCCTGGAGCCAGAAGTCTAAAAGGAGCTGATATTCAGAATACTGTCTATATTTGTGCTATCTTTGATTTCAATCACATTTCATTCTCCTATTCTTCCCTGACTGTTACAATTACCTAAATAATAGACTAATACAGAATAAAAGAACTTTTTTAGGAGTGTTTAAGCCATCTAAAATATAAATAAATAAAATCTTTAAAAAGGAGGGGCACATGGGTGGCTCTGTCTTGGCTCAGGTCATGACTGACATCCAGTCCAGCATTGGGCTCCTTGCTCAGCAGGGAACCTGATTCTCCCTCTCCTTCTGTCTGCCGCTGCCCCTGCTTGTGCTCTCTTTCTCTATATCAAATAAATAAATTAATTAATTAAAAAATAAAATAAAATATAATTGCCTTGGAACTGGAACCTATCCAGTTGCCACCGACAGGCTCATTCTACAGCATCACATCTGTTAAAAAACACCTTACTCAGTCTCAACACACAATTCATCGTTTATATACCATGCACTGATGATATCACTCATCCAGCCCCACCTGTAGAAAAATGGGCTTCGGTATAGGTTTGCTTGTACTTTGTTTCTTTAACAAAGCTTTCAGAAGTTATTTTATGATTTCAAATTATTGTGACTATAAAAATAGGCTCAGTAGTAGTCTGTTTATAATGAAAATGAAGGCCTCAAGGGAATCATATACTCAGCACTCAAGTGGTATATTGGAAAAATAATGTCATTATTACAATAGTAAACATAGTCAACTACACAAATACTTTCTTATCTCATTTCAAATATGCACAGTTCTCTATATCATGGATTTTACAAGTGCATTATTTTCTCTCACAGCAGAGAAGTCATGTAAAGAGCTAAAACTTTAAAAGCCTTGTTAGACTTGTACTGATAGGTTATGCATTATTAGATGTGTATTAGGGAAGCATGTTTTCATGAAAAGAAATAAGTATTCTATTCAGCAGAAATGTTCTCTGCTTCTCAGACTCTATAAGATGTTTGGCTTCCTGTGGTAGGCTTTTTAGCCAATTTGTTGGAGTCTTTCCAAGAACAGTCAAAATGAAATCTGAGGTTGCAGCATTTTAATGTCTCCTCTCAGATATCTGCAAATTCACCAGCACTCTTCTGGGCCTTTGCAGAATGCTGGTAATTAATAAATTATTTCCTAATAATCAACTTTGCAGTGATAAGCAACTGCTTATCTTTTTAATTTTAACAAATGTTGAAGGAAATATTAACCTGCACTATATGCTCTCAGTTTAAAATTTTTATCTCATTTTAAGAGAAATATGTAAACACAAATCATAAAAAGTTCATCTAAATCTAGTACTGAGAAAAAGGAACTTTAACCAGTAGGATAGTCAGAAGTATATGTAAAGCTTTAAAAAAAAATCTACAGATTTTATATATTACCTAAAAATCAGTAATAGAGTACATAAATGAATCTCTGATTTTACTTGAGGGCCCTGGCTATATGACATAATAAAGTAACATATTTTGTGAAGGAACAAATGTCTAAAATTGTATAAAGAGACATATTCTTTAATCAAAAAAAAAAGTTTGCTCTTTTGGATCTTACTAATTTAATGCAGTTGCAAAGAAGTGTACTGTCACATGGTTTCTTTGGATATAAGAATATGATAAATATTTTCTACAATTAAATGGATAGATGGATGGCAGTGACCTCTGACACAGAAACAGAGTCAGGGAAACGGATATATCCTCAAGCATTTACTGTGGTCATGTTCTGACCTAGACGTTTTGCATATGCACGTCTTCCATTCCAGTGGAAAAAGTAGCTCCCAAAGAAGTGGCCTTTCTCTGTGTTGTTCATCACTCTAACTCTATCATCTGGACCCACCCCTAGAAAACATGAGGAAGCAAATAATTAGATAGCCGACAGATTGATCAATACATAGATAGACAATAGATAATTAAACTGAATATTTTGGTGAGTGAATGATTTATATTGTTTGGTCTTGACAGGAGCACACCCCCTCCCAGTCAAACCTTTTATCCAAAATTCTACAAATAAACCAAAACTAAATGTTTTACTCAAGGCGAGTACCACAATAAATGTCAATCCAAGTTATAGATTATCAAGCCCAAACTTAGTAATATATGATCTTTTATTAAAGTATTCTGATTTTTATTGCTATTATTTTTATGCAAGTGTATGTGAATATATTCTACTTTAACAAAATATTTACAGGTATAATTATAGTTAATTTGGCAACCATCTTTAGTCTTAGCCCCTCTTATATTTATAAGCCATATATAAGCCAAAATCCGCCTTACGTATGACTGTGTCATTTAATATGAGAGAGAGAGAAAGATTTAGCCATGGAAAAGAAAATGTTCTATAAATTGTCGAGGTTACAAAGTTAGAAAGTAGTGAACCCGGGATTTGAACTTACAAAAATCTTTTCCAGAGCCTATGCTTTTAGTCATACGGTCATTATGCTCTACTATCTCCTGGTGAAATAGAATTTTAAGAAGTTTTTGTAGGTAGCCAATAATGCAATGCTATTATACTAATGAATAAACCAAAGAGAGGACCATGGTCAGAACACACACACACACACACACACACACACACACACAGGCACAGATACATATGCAAAGGGCTCTAGAGAAAGCTAAAAATATTAGCTTATTTTTGAAAGAATATTTAATCGATGAGAAAAATCATGAACAAAATATTAGCAAATCCATTCAGCAATGTATAAAAAGAATTATACAATGCAGCCAAGTGGATTTTTTTTCAGTTATGCAAGACTTTTTCAACATTTCAAAGTAGAAGTAACAATGGGATAAAGAAGAAAAATCATATATTCTTATCAAGTTACATAGAACAAATTCCCACATCCATTAAAAAAAAAAAAAAACTTTCTAAAGATCAGGAACAAATGGAAACTTCTTTAATTTGATGAAAAGTAGTTCCAAAACTTCTACAACTAAATTCATTCTTAGTGGTGAAAGTTGAATGACTTCCTTCTTAGGGAACAATGCATGAGTGTGGGCTTCTACTCATCAGTCTAATAGTAGAAATTCAAACCACTACAGTAAGGAAAGAAGAAACAAAATGCATACAATTTGGAATCTACAATCTGCATACTTTTTGCAGATGACATGCTTATTTATCTATATAATTCTAGATAATTCATGTGTGTGCACACACATACACACACACACCCACTCTCTCACACACACAATCCCCTAGAACTGGTAAATGAGTTAAGCAAAGGTATAAGATAGATTGTTGAAAGGAAGGATTTCAAAGATTCTGCTCCTATTATAACAATAGAAGATGTTACCAGGGAGGGAAATTGGGTGAAGGATATATAGATTATCTCTGTATCTGTAATTATTTCCAAACAAACAAACAAACAAACAAACCCTTATCCCTACTAACAACTTAAATTCATTCCATATTTGACCATTATATTTCACATATCTATTGTATTTTTGTTCTTTAAAAAATGTATGTTGTTTTATTTGGTGCCAATTTTTCTTTTTTCTCTCTCAAATATGCATCGGTGTGTGTAGTAAAATTATCATAACTATTTGAGGTGAGTGACATCATTTTTATCTTTGACTGAAGATCTATTTTATTTTCCTGTTGACTGGACCTTAAGCTTTTTTTGCTCTCATTCTAAAAGAATTTTGAAATGAGGCTAAGCTTAGATGAAATGTTCTCTAATTAGATATTACAGTGAAATTAATTAATCAGAAAAGATTTATAAAGTTTATATTACCAGTATCCCTAGAAAATGTGAATTAAGTAAGTCCAAATCTTAAGATATTGATAGTATTGTTTGTGTTATGTTGTGTTATTTTAAATGGTTAGTTGGTGTTTCTAATGCTGGAGACCAGGTAATGTCATAGCTTTGTATTATTTTGTGAATTAGTGATCCACATTCTGAGGACATTAAAGTGCTTTGAATGCAAATGACAAAACTAATTTCAAATGCAAGAGCAAAATCATATGTCCAAATTATATTTACTGTTTGTTAGTTTTATTTGGGATTGGTTCTATCAAAGTAGTTGAAATTTATTTGTATCTAAATAAAATAAAGAAATTAGGTTCAAGAAAATTTTTTAAATGTCACATAATTATAATTTAGATCAAAACTCATAAGCCATTTTGTATTTTTTGTTTCAAAGGTATTCTCTAATTTGTATTGCAATGCTTTTACTGTGAATTGGAAAGTGGAATGCATGTTTCTACAGTATCATTGTGTGTATATGTATGGAAATCAAATATGACCTTTCACTAATATTTCAGATAGCACATTTTAACAGGATTTTATTTATGATGAGTTCTGCAATCATCTGTATAGTTATATTTAAAATATGACCCTAATATATAGTATAAAATAAATCATTATATTTTCTTAAAGACCAGGTAGAATATTTCTCCCATTTGTGAAAATAATCTTTAGTCTTAATGAAACTGCATTTTTCTTTTGCTCACATATTTATACTACAGTCCTCAAACTATAGAATTTCTTGTACATGTATCAATTTTTAAGATGTATGAGGAAATGTTGAATGCAAAGCAAAAAAAGATTATGCAATTGGAAGTTATTTGCTTAATTCAGCGAACCAGTATAAAAAATATAGGCAGTTTATATAACTTAATGTGAGAAGGCAGCTCACTTCCCCCCAAATAGCTTCCCCTTCAGCAAATTTTAATCCCTTGTACCTATTTGAAAGCAGAATCTTTATCTTTATTATAAACTGAGTGCTTTTCTAGCTAGATAAATTTTGCCATTATATTGCAAATACCAGAGCATTAGCATATATTATACAAGGAAGGGCCTTCTGGGAAAAGTCTAGGTCCTGGGTTATGGTAGATATATAGAGGAGTTCCAAGGTTAACCTGTAGGACTCTTACATGCCAGTCTTGGGCTAAGTGCTGGGGCAATGTACCAGAGACAAATCAGACCCTATTCATTAATCTGCTTAAACGTGATGATCTACTAAACAAATTCAGAAAAAAAAGAAAAAAATTAAAGAGTATATAGAGTTTAAAGCAGAATAAATAAATTCACAAATTAAATGCTCTGATTTTTCTGTGAATTTTAAAATTAATTCTCACCAAAAATGAAGCCAGTGAACAGAAATTGTTATTGAAGTTTTAGGTAATTAATTTCAGGTAGAGGAAGATCGATCACCCTTGATAGGAACTGGCTATTTAGCGATCCAAAATAAATTATTTAAAATCATTATATTCACATAAAGCCCATGAAATAAAATAAACATGAGCATATCATTCTGATCAATATGTAAAGAGGCAAACTGACAAACTTTCTCATGCATTTGGACAATTATTGCCAACCTTTGAATAAATAGGATGAAGTAAGAAGCAGTGTTTTTTTTTTTTTTTCAATCTATGCTACATAAGCTTGTGTGTAAGCATAGTGCTTTATTAATAATGTGGTGCTAACATTCTGCCATTTCAGAATTATGTTCTAAACGGGGAATTAGGATAATATCCCAAAAAAGCATCTTTTGTAAAGTCCAAATCTCCAGGTTAGAAGTAAAATTTAAACTAAGTGGTTCATATGGCCCTGAGCTAAATCATTGTACCAACAAAAATTTCCAGATGGAGGACTCTAGATTTATTCACTTGTAAGTGTTAGAGACACTCTTCAAGAGGACTAAAGATAAGCCACAAAGAGTCAAAAGGATAGTTCATCCTGCCCCCATTTCTCAGCTGTTGTATTTTTTGCTACTAATATAGACACATGCACAGCAAAAATTTCAGTCTTATACTTGCCTTGGTTAGGCTGAAAAGATGTTCCCTTTCTCTGTGTTTAGTAACATCTGAAATCCTAGAACTGGATGGGAGCTCCCATATCAATCCTCCTACAGGGATAATTGCTTATCCTAGTCGTTTGGAAATTTGGGTTGATAAATCACTTAGGAACATCCAATAATCAATAGTTAAAACATTGGATGATTGAGTATCATACTATACCACATGACTAACACACAGAAGTAAGTCTTATAATAAACATGTTTTTCACTTGGATCCTTTAAACGTTTTATTTCAGAATAAAGCACATGGAAAAGTGCAAAGACTAGAAATCTACAATTCAGCCAGCAGACTTTATTTTATTTACTTATTTTTAAATATTATTTATTTATTTATTTGAAAGAGAGAGAAAGAGCACCAGAAGAGAAGGGTCAGAAGGAGAAGCAGACTCCCTGCTGAGCAGGGAGCCTAATGCCAGACTCAATCCCAGGACTCAACCCCGGGGACTCTAGGATCATGACTTGAGCCGAAGGCAGTTGCTTAACCAATAGAGCCACCCAGGAATCCTGAGCCATGCAACAGATTTTAAAGCATACATCTATTGTAAGTACCATTGGGTCAGAAGCTTACTTTTTTTTAAAATATATTTATTTATTTATTTATTTGACAGACAGAGATCACAAGCAGGCAGAGAGGCAGGCAGAGAGAGGAAGAAGCAGGCTCCCCACTGAGCAGAGAGCCCAATGTGGGGCTTGATCCCAGGACCCTGAGATCATGACCTGAGCCGAAGGCAGAGGCTTAACCCACTGAGCCACCCAGGTGTCCCAGAAGCTTACTTTATATATCTTGTCAATTACAACTCATCATTCCTCTCTTCAGATAACTACTATGATGGATATATTTTTAACATGTCGCTTCTCCTCTAAGCATAATGCCACCTGGAGACATGTACTTTCCAACAATATATATAAATATGAATTGCAAATTAAACACTAACAAGCTATTAGAGGCTAAATTACTACATCATTTTATAATATAGACACATTCTAGAAAGAAATACTATTTATCCCAATTGAACCATGATGAAATTGAAGTTGTTTTCCATAAAATATTGTAAATTAAAGAGTACTTAACTTTAGAACCAGGTCTGGAACCCATTCTTCATGTCTCTCTCACCCATTTTTATTCCCTGAGAAACTAGAAAGAAATCTTGTTTGTAAAAAGAAGCTAAATTAAGAATTCAAAGGCGTGGTACTCTTCCAAGGTAGACTATCATTTTAGCCTGTATATTGTAGAAATCACTTAACCTTTCTTTGATATAGAAGTGAATATAAAATGTGTTGAGTTATATCAAAGAACATAGTAGATTGATAATTATAAAGGGTAGGAAATGGATTATTTTCTTTTTTTAATTGAAATTCTAATCATGACACAAAATAACTGCTAACAAAGGGTGATAATAATTATCATTTATTAAATGTTTATTAATTGTCACACACACTAAACACTGTGCAGGTAGTTTCTGATTTAATCCTGTTGATTTAGTGATAGAGCCAAGAAGGAAATCCAAATCCATTTGATCCAGAGACCCCGCTCTTATCAGCTCTCCCAAACTTACACATGCAAACACAAAGTTCTACACAGCAAAGTAAGAAAAACCAAGCATGGTTTAATTCTAAAGTCAAGATAATAATATGCATTGGATATGTGTCCACGCAAGTGATTTTTTAATTTGAAAAGCCACCTTTTCTGGCTTATTACTTATGCCAACTATTAACACTTGGTTAGCATGTGGAAAAGTTTGAGAAAACAAAAGAAACGGAAACGTATTAATTTAAATGATGTTAGAAATGATACTAGAAATCCTTATTAAGAAAGATATTCGGGGGACGCCTGAGTGGCTCAGTTGGTTGAGCGGCTGCCTTCGGCTCGGGTCATGGTCCCGGCGTCCTGGGATCGAGTCCCACATCGGGCTCCTTGCTCGGCAGGGAGCCTGCTTCTCCCTCTGCCTCTGCCTGCCTCTCTGTCTGCCTGTGCTCACTCTCTCTCTAACTAATGAATAAATAAAATCTTTAAAAAAAAAGAAAGAAAGAAAAATATTCGGGGCAGGGGGCTGGGTGGCTCAGTGGGTTAAACCTCTGCTTTCAGCTCAGGTCATGATCTCAGGGTCCTGGGATGGAGCACTG
>ML103654.1:0-24608 GCA_003697995.1 Taxidea taxus jeffersonii | reverse complement strand
AGGGATCGAGTCCCACATCGGGCTCCTTGCTCGGCAGGGAGCCTGCTTCTCCCTCTGCCTCTGCCTGCCTCTCTGTCTGCCTGTGCTCACTCTCTCTCTAACTAATGAATAAATAAAATCTTTAAAAAAAAAGAAAGAAAGAAAAATATTCGGGGCAGGGGGCTGGGTGGCTCAGTGGGTTAAACCTCTGCTTTCAGCTCAGGTCATGATCTCAGGGTCCTGGGATGGAGCACTGCATCCGGCTTTCTGCTCAGCAGGGAGCCTTCTTCCCCCTCTCTCTCTTTGCCTGCCTCTCTGCCTGCTTGTGCCTCTGTCTGTCAAATAAATAAATAAAATCCTTTAAAAATAAAAATAAAAAATATAGCATTTATAGGACTATAAAATTATAAAAGTAAAGGAAAGTATAATCATTTGCCTCCAAAAGTCAATTTTTCATTAAGGGCAGATTTTGCTATTCAGAAGAAATTAAATGCTCTCTCCATTTATTTGTATATTTATTTTCTTGGAAAAAGATTGTCTTGTGGAAGGATAAGTATTTCTATCTCAATTTATTTGAAAAGCTATTTTTGAAATTCATATGGCAAAACATTTCATTATTATCCTTTAAATCCATAAATCTATGTTTATATTTTATAGTCTACTAAGAAAATGAATCTTTTAGATTTTGGTCAAAACTTCCACTAAATTTTGAGACTCTCCAATAATATACCTTCTGAAAAAGATTAGAGAGAGAGAGAAAGAAAGAGGTATGTTGGTAAATAAAGAAATCTAAATGTAGATATATATAATAAAAATCAAATGTATACACTATATAGTATATATCAATATTCATATGAGATGTAAGGATAAATGTCAACTACTGCAAACCTACTTTCTAGAAAAGGCACTGACAGAATGAAGAATTAATTATGTTTTATACTAAAAAATAGAATTGATTAGTAAGAATTCACTATGAAGTCTAAATTTAAATTGGTTTTGACATCATAATTTGAACTTTTTTTCATTGAAGATATCAAAATTATTTTTTGTGGAACATTCTGGGTCATTGATTGGCAAGTAATACTTCTTTGATATCCCTCTAAGAAACATGCTTTTTTTTTATATAGAATTTGCTTGCAGTGTTTTGTGTCAAAAAAATTCCCCAATTTTTTTTATCTAGTTGTACTAGTTCAATACATCAGTTGTGGATGTTGAAACTAACAAATAACTGTGTCCCAAACTTTATAAACATATGGCTTTTCGGAAGCTGTGTGCTACCAGATGGGAGATTGCATGTTATGTACATGGTAATTAGGTCCTAACATCTCCTGATAAGGCAGACATTTCCTATAACCAAAATTACTCATTGGCAGTTTCTTAAATAAGCTATAGAGTTCATTTGGGGCCATCTACCAAGTCTTTCCCACCTGGTTTATTTGCCAAGAATAGAACAGATCACAACTTCTTGGCTGAGCCCACTATGAAGTAGTTTGCATTTAGGAGACATGTGAAAAATAATTTCTACTGCATCTTTAAATACCGGAATCACACTCAGGAGAGTGAGAATGTCACACAGTGAGAGACATAGGGGACCAAGCTGAACAAAAGCAAAAACAATGTTAACATCTCCCATCTCATTTCCTACTCCATGGCATATGCTCCTTGAATAAAATAATCCACCAATCACTTTAAGTACATTTCTACATTTCTATTACTATTGCATTACAATTGTCTTCCTTCTCTCCCTTTCTTGTCTCTAACCTTCCCCCCGCCCTTTTTTTCTCTCTTGTTTCTTGGTACAATTCTTAAAAAATCTACTTTAAGTGTATGAATCACCAGGTCTTAAACTTAGCTGTTATTGTTGTTGTTGTTTTAAACCTATGGTGTATAAACTAACTTTTCATTAAGTCTTCTTTTTAAAAATCTCTTCTATCTGGTGCTTAACTCAGTAGTGAGTTCCTACATCATTGCCATGTGGTAAAATAGGTTCCCATTACCTAAAGCCTGCCTTTTAGGATAACAAATTATTTTTCTTCAATCAGTAAACGTAGATTTTAATGAACTAAAAAAGAACACATGGTTTATGTATCAATATTTTCTCTCAGCACCACTTCCTTTCCAACCGATACTTCCCACAATGGACAGGGAGGCAGCTGGGATATAAACATTAGGGGATACAAGGAATGGTGACAAAGAGAATTGAAAACATTAGCTGCACAGACCATATCTTTAGGCAGGTCTGTGACAATCTCACTGAAGCTGCCTTATTGTTTCTTTCTCTACTAACTCCATTACAAAGCTTGTTTCAGTACTTTCTGAAGCCTATGAGCTGACAGGAAGCTATAAGACACAGGAGATACTCACTTTAAAAATTTTTGAGGCAAAAAGTTCAAAACATGTGTGTTTGATACTTCCAGGGACAATAACCAGAAAATTATCAAAACAGATGTTTTGGTATTTATTTCATAGACAATTATTCAAGTTCCTAACATTCTTGTGAAAAATCCAGTTTTCATTAGCTCAGTAGCTTTCATGTCAGAAAATATTTTTCTCCTTGTGGGAAGAAACAGAGTACATACATGGGCCATCACTTCCACTTTGAAATGAGTTGATAAATGATTTGATAAATTCCTCCAGAATGTGGAGGAAGGCCAAATCCGTATTTCTTTAATGAGAAAGAAAGAAGATCAGGAGATGGTTTTCTATCCCTGTGGTGGGTATTCCTATGTCAGTAACTTCGGTTCATACTGTGCACTCACCGTCTTTCACCCCCAGCAGATGTCTCAATGTGCAGATATGATAAAAAAAATTTATGATATATTCTTTTAGTTTTGTTACAACATCCATCTCATTATCTTGTATTTGCTTAATTGCTTCTTGCTCGTTTGGCAGAAACAGTTAATTTGTTCATATTCAGAATTTATTTCCTCTCTCCTACCTGTTATCTTTTTTGTTAGCTCCACTGACATGCCGACTTGCAAAGTTAGTCTTTTTTTTTTTTTTTTCAACTCATTCCCCATTGCTCTTCAAGGGCTCAGTGCACATTCTATAATTTTCATGTGATGGGAGAAGCTTTATTCATGCAATATATGTGGTGTTTCTGGTGTTTGGTGGAGAAAATGTACTGTATCTATCAAACCTCTAGGTCTTTTTTACAGAAAAGAGTTGAAAGTTGATTCTATTTCTCAAACATAGCATTCTTTTCATGCCTCTCCTCTTGCTTCCTCTGATCTGTAGAGTACCTTAGTGACGTATCAAATTACTGAGCTGGGATTTGTTCCTGAAGTTCTTATCTGGACAGAAAAAAATATGTCAGACAGGCACGGAAAGGTATCCTATAGCTCCTTTCAGGAAATACTGTTGCAGGAGTGACAGAAGTTGTTCCCATGGTTGATGGTCACTGGGTCTTCTAGTAATCCTTGCCAGAAGGGGCAGCTAAACTCCTCTTGGAGATCTGCCAAGGCTGTCACAAATGGCATGGAGCCATGAACAAAGGTAGTGGGTGAGGTGATGCTCCCTTCATCAGGCGCTGTGTCTCAGGAGCTCCAGATTCAGTGAGAAGTGTACATCCCTCAGACCTCACAGGCTGACTAGCTTCAGGCTTCACTGGCCTGTCATGCTGGTGGCAGACACAAGTCCTCTAAGTTTTGGAGGTAACCGACAAGAAGGATACACAGCTTGCTGGCCCATTATGTATTGCTCATCTAAAGTTAAGTTCAATGACTTTCTTCTTCCAGAAAGTAGCTCCAGTCCAACCAAGGGAACCATCACTGCTTTACAACATAGACATGCAGAGAATAACACCTTCACCAAGGACTAACTGACGACCTGGGGCAGGTAGCTCAGAGGCTCAGGCCCTAGACTGTGCAGGAGTCTCTGAGCTGCATGAGACAGAGCAGAACCCAACACATTCCTGAGCACTCAGGCCCTCCATCAAGAGTGCATACTTGTCCGTGAGGCAATTAGTATTTCCTGGAAATGGCCACTAGAGTCTTTTGAAGAACATCGTAAATGTACATGCACATACACAATCTAACAGAAGCCAGCTATGCCCTGTAGACCTGAAAATGAATTCAACAACCTACAGAGAGAGACCTTCCCCCCACTGCTTTTAGCCTTGAGCTGCTTCAGCCTCTTTCCAAAAATAAACCAGATTAATTGAATTAAACATTGCATTCAATCCTCTACACCAGTGCTTTTCAAAATGTGGTCATTAGTCCAGCAACAAGTTCTGGAGTCACCTCCCAGATATTTTGAATCCAAAATCCTGGCAGCAGAACTCAGCAATCTGTATTTTTACATTCCCTCCAAGGTGTTTCAGATGTACCTAAATTTTGACAGTCACTGTTCTACACAAAACCTTGCAATGACTTAGTCAGATGTAAGGCCAAAGTCCTTGTGATAGTCTGAGTCCTAAGGATACTTCTCTACACAAAACCTTGCAATGACTTAGTCAGATGTAAGGCCAAAGTCCTTGTGATAGTCTGAGACCTAAGGATACTTCTCCTGTGCCTTTTTCCAACTTGTTAACCTCTTCTACACTGGTCTCCTGGATGTTCCTTGAATAAACCATATTTTCTAACATCTCTTTACATTGTACTGTTTCTTTTCTTTGCCTAATGTCTTCTAGTGAACCATGTACTTCAATCCCTCCCTCTTTAGTGGTCTGACACTCTTACAGTGAACTCTTTTGATCCATTGCCTAAATTTACATCCTTCCACTGAGACTCTGTACACTTAATATTTATTCCTCACATTGGACCTTATTAGTGATTTTCTTTCATAAGTCTTACCATTGATCCACTTTTACAAGTTTATTGTAATCAGAAAGAGAGAGATGTGTCAACTTATTTACTCTTCTAACAACTTGGATTCAAATTATTTTGTAGCTCAAAATTTGCCATTCAGTATCAGAACTCTACTATTCTCAGTGATGCTAGCATATGTGCAATCTTCCTTTTCTGGTTTCCCCCTTTTGTTCAGCTATATCACAGAAATTTCACAGCAAAATCTCTCTTTGATAATTAATCTTTCCCAAAGACCTTTTTTCTTTTAATTTTATTCTTAGAATAAATGAAGGGAAGAATGAATAAAGGGATGGATGGTCAGTTTCATTTGGGACAATAATATTATCTTGACAAATATCAAATCAAATAAAAATAACCATGCACATGGTCAGATAGCCATGGGAAGTACATTGTTATAAAAATTTTAGATGTTAAGAAAAAAAAATTTCTTAACTATTCTTAAATATTATTAAACTACTATTTAACTACTATTAAAATGGTAAAACATTTTAATAGTAAGTTTAGGGAAAGAGAAAAAATTTTATTTGTTAAAAATAAAGAATAGACATTTGTTAATTTATTATGAAAATGCTGTGGTTTACAAAAAAAATTAACTGTAAATGATTTTCTTTTTTTTTTTTTTTGTAAATGATTTTCTTTAATTGGAATGTTAAATGGAAAAAAAAAAGAACAGGAATTTTATATAGCTCTGAAGCCCTGAGGTTTCAGTTATATAAACAAGGATTGAAATAAATACTGTATTAAAAATGTATGAGTTTTATTTATTTATCAGAATTACTTGGACCTTTTCTTTGTAACTTCAATGTATATGTTGTTTATTTTCTGGTCTCAGGGTCAACTTTCCTCTAAGGGCACCACAGAATTTCTAGAAGTGTTGCTATTAGTTGCTCCTACCAGCTCTTTTTTTTTTTTTTTTTATTACCTCTGTAGATCTTATCTATCTGCAGTTCTCTACTTAACTTAAAATGAACCCTGCTGTTTTATCAACTCTAGATATATCTGGGAATATATCTGGATGTATCTGAAGTAAAAAGAGGACCTCAAAATAGGTAATATAGCAATTTTCTCCCCATCCTCTGACTTACTCAGAATGTTGTCACTTATAATCCAAACAATCATGATATTTCCCATGTGGCTAATTCTCTTATCACTTCAAAAACATTTATCTTTAATAATTTTATTTAACAGACAACATTTTTTAGAGAAAAATATCTAAAGAGTCTCATTTTTCATCTATTTCTCTGCAATATATTTGTATCTGTGAACCACCTATTCTCTCCTACTCCTTGAATAATTATGTGCTAAACTTTTCCTTAAATAATTATGTGCTAAACTTGATGAACTTATGACTTAGACTTTCTGACAACAGAATTTTTATCAAAATGAACAAAAAATGACAGATTACATATCTATTTTTAAATACATAGACTCAATTCTTACTATAGCTAATGGTGGTCGTAATAAATAGGCTGACTGTAATTTCTTTACCTAAACGGAGCTTAACATTTAGTGCACATTTTGTGTTTGTTTAGAACTGAGTTTAAAATGTAATCAGATTCTTTTCCTGAAAATAGAATTATTATCCTACCTATAGGTATAATTGCTAGACCTAAGTAATTCAAAATTTCAATATAGTTTTTTCAAGAGCATTGAATGTAGTTACTTTAGAGAAATAGATTGAGATCAAGGATTGCATGAAAAACAATGGAGTGATATGAACTAAAATGACTAACTAGGAGCATGCATGGCCCACTGAGTGAGGACAGTTAGCATCTTCTGAGAGCTAATAACCAATATATGAGGGGTATGACAAGCCTAATCGAATGTAACCCAGTTACCAAAAATGTAAGTAGAGAAAGACTGCACATAGGGCATTTTAATGTTGGTGTTCAAAGAAAGCACTTTGAAGAGGTGATATGTAGGACAATAAGGGGATAAGGACATCTGACACCATGTGACTCAGAATCTATGAAGACTCAGATTTCTGGAGAGAGGATTTTGGGCAGAGAAAGGAGCCCATGCAAAAGCCTAATTTGGGTGGGGGGGGTGCCTGGGTGGCTCAGTGGGTTAAAGCCTATGCCTTTGGCTCAGGTCATGATCCCAGGAACTTGGGATCTGGCTCTCTGCTCAGCAGGGAGCCTGCTTCCTCCTCTCTCTCTGCCTGCCTCTCTGCCTACTTGTGATCTCTGTCTGTCAAATAAATAAATAAAATCTTAAAAAAAAAAGCCTAAGTTGGGGAGGATTCTAATTATACATAATACGGGAGGGTTTTTTTTAGCATGGGGAGATGAATAATTTATTCTAACTTCCCTTCTTATACTTTCCTATTTATCATTTTTTTGACATTGATTTGAAGACTCATTTATTTTATTCTTACCTAATAATAAACGTTTGAGGTTATTTTTATGTGTGAACACAGACTTTACTAAGTCACATAGCTGCATTATTTAGTAATTTTAAGTATTTCTTCTCATCTATTAATTGGAGATAATAGCATGCATTTTCTAAGATTATTCTAAGGATTAAATGAGTTAATATATATAAAGGGCTAAGAAGAGGGACAGAAATATAATAATTCCTCAACATGTGTTAGCTACTTCTTCATCTTTCTCACTATTATTATTAATATCCATGTTTTTGTGCATTATGCACGCATAATTATACATTATTTGATTTTGTCTAGTGTACCTTATTGGCTCAGATTATGTTTTTATGTTTCTGTTTCATAATTTATGAAATCTAGGCTGCATTTTTACTCCACTATTATATCCATAAAATATCAGAACATATATTTCCTTCTTTTTGCACCTCATTCATTCTATTCTATTTCTTATTATTACCTCCACCTGCACCATACATTTTAACTCTATATGTGTTTATAAAAATTGTAATCTGTTCTGTAATGGAAGCCATTTAGCATTCTCTCTATAGTTAAACACTTCCTTATTTTTAATAACTGAAAAAAATTATTCCAAAACTTAGTTACTTAACACAGCAAACATTTGTTACCTCTGTTCCTAGGGGCCCGAATTCCAAGTGTTGCTCAGCTGAGTGCGTCCTGCCTCTCCTTTATGCTCTCTCATGAGGCTGCATTGAAGCCCCGATTGGCGGTAGTCCTCATCACAAACAGGATTCTGCTCCTCACAGGTTGTTGGCCTGACGTGCTCAGGTTCTCCTGGATTCAGCTCCTTTCTCTGCAGGCATCTCTCAGTGCAGCTCCTGTCCTAACAGCTACAAGGGAGGGAGGGAGGGAGAGGCCCAAGTAGAAAGCGTCTGTCTTTTACAACTTGATCGAGGAGCTGATGTCTGCCATATGCTACTCCTTAGAAAGAAGTATACCAAGTCCAGCACACATTCAATGGAAGAAATTACACAAGGGAATGAAGACCAGGAGGCAAGGACCTTTGGAGGACCAGGCTGCCTGCTACAGATAGATTTACTGCTCATAACGTGATCTTTTATAGTCACAACTTCACACTATTTCTTTGGACTCATCTTCTATTTGTTCCAATTTCTCAACATTTCATAGACTATATTATTCTAAAACTTGTGACTTGAGTTCTGTATTTTAGGATTTGTGCTTTATGAGTTATATTTTGCCCCTTCCCCCACAATAAGAGGATCCTAGGTATTGCAATTCTGGGGTCTTTGCCTTTTTTTGAGATGTCCGTCTGTTGCTTTCACTTAAACAACTATTCCCCAAGTGTCAAATTATGGGCTTTTACTTTCCATCCATTAGGACTCTGGAGATGTTGTATCACTGTGCTATGGAGCTTTATGCTGTGGAAAATACTATTTCAACTCAGCCTCATTTTGTAGGTGATTTTCTTTATAGACAGGACTAATGTATCTTAAAGAAGTAGAAGGATAACAATGATGTGGGACAGCTAAAAATCTCAAGTTTCTTAGAATATCTCCTACCAGTTCTTCACAAATCAGTTGTGGCTTTTACCTTAGGAGCATATTAATGATAGCTAACATGGACCAAGTGATTATGAAGAGATGCACATTGAAGTCTGTAACTATTCTTCATTATTTTCATTACCATAAAAATTCTATGTAACAGATACTATTTTCTCCCAATTTTATAATTGAGATAAGAGGTTTGCAATCTCTTAGGTAGAAATCTTGACCCAGATGTGCTTTAGTATGCAAAATATTTCGTAGACGTGATATGATCCATCTACTGTATTTTTGTCACAATTCCAAGATTATCTACAGTATTATGTCTAATCAAACATAATGATAAAATACTAAAATATCTTCAGTAAAACATTTGGATATACATAGTAACTGGAGTTAATAGAGCTCTAAGTGTCTTCATGGTCATCAGATTAAATTTTGCCACCAAGTAGGTTACACAAAACCTACAAAAATTGTCAGTTGTCAGAGATTTTGAATTTTGGAATTGCAGGTAAGAGGATGTTGACATGTGAATTTGTAGAGATGTTATGCCCAAGAGTAGTAGTTTGGCAAGTTGCTTCCTGGAATTTCAAGCCGTGTAACCAAACTCTAAGACAAATTATTAAGTGTTATGCACCATTACCTTAATGACGTATGACTCTGACTTTTGAGATTCTCCCTTCTTTCAAGATTCCTGCCACCGGAAATCACATACTAATTCATATACTTACTAAATGTGATTTTGATCAATTGCTAGCCCTTTTGAAGTTTAGGGATTTTTTTTTTCCATTTGGCAAATGTAATAATAACTCCTTTTGCAAATGATTTTCATGACATTAAATATGGTAATCCATAAAAAAGACTTACTTGAATTTCTGCTCTATGGTTCGTGTTTACCCACAAATACTTTTTATGAGTTGTATATTTAAATTCTGTATAATTCTTCTAATAAATAAGTATTGCTAGTGTATCTAGAATTCTCCCCTTCATCATATACATGCTTTAAAAAAGGACTGAATTTAGTGGGTTGTGTTAAAAAAAGGTTTTCTATGAATCCTGTATGGTCAAAGGGTTAAAACATGACATATAGATGTGGAATCTGTCTCTCTTCATATATATGAAAGAGATGAACCTTTCGGCTTTGAAATAGCCAATAAAATAACCAGAAAATCAATACAAAATATTCCATTACTAAAAGGAATCAAGGGAAGCATATGGTGTCTGATATATACTACTGGACAAGAATAATAAGGCCTTCTTGGCATGGGGTAGATACTTCCATGTGACTGATTAATCGGGCAGTTTTGGATTCCAATCTGTGGGAAGATGTCCATTGTCTTCTTTGACTGCATATAAGAAAGTAGTTGAAAATTAATTAATTAAAAGTAAATTAATTAATTCCATTAAGATTAATGGATTCCATTCTGGGACTCACCACTATCCTAGAATACTCCTTATCAATGTGAGGTCAGGGACCACTTTACCAGGCTTCATGGGGCAAAACTAATTAAAAAAAATAAGTCAACACTTTATACATTTACAATATCTCAGATCAATGAACCAGGCCATGAAATCCTATGTAGACATATTCATTGAGTGTTGACAATGATGGTTTTGAATCCTTAGCCATGCATCCACTGTTCTGATAATCCCCAAACTCCAGATTAATGATTTCTTCTTAAATTGGAAAAAAATATGGTCTGCAGGAATGAGCCTGAAGTAATTTTTCTGCTGCCGGACCATCCCTGTATGAACAGATATTTAAAAGACAGTTTGTAAGCTACTTTATTTGTTTGTGGTGTGGGGGAATGAATGCATAGCAAAAGAAGCAAACATATTCACTCACCAACTCCCCTGGCCAGGTTTGCTGCCATTGCTAACAATAACGTTAGCCTGACAAAAAACATTTAGTTCTTGTAGTCCAAACAAGAAAAAAAAAAAATATTCCACTTCGAGCCATTTGATGATTTGTGGTAACATACATTCCGTACACAATATTTTTATTGAGTGCTAGGCTTTGAGCTTTGCTCTTTGCTTCTTCTGCTTTAAAGCCCAACATCTTGTATTGATGAATATTTGGGATGACCCAATGGCAACTACCACACTCCATTATCCTGCTATATTCAACCAAATCTCTTAAAGCTTTTATTTCAGGAGGAAAATGGTCTGAATTCCACTTAAAACAGATGCTTCACTACAGTCAAGTTCCTGGCTAATATAAAGGCATCTACAACCATTTCTCTTCCACTTGGATTCAGCTAACATGCCATATTAAGGAGAGTCATTGTGCTATTTCCAATTCCTGGTTAGTTTTAAAATAGTCAGGATACCCGGATGTAAGTTAAGGATGTGCCATTAAAATGCCTGTAAATAACTATGGTAGGGAAACCAGTTTTTAACTAGTTTGAAATTTAAAATATTCATTGTGTGCAATGATCTTTATATTCTTGTTTTATTTCTCTTGCCTAAATTGAAATATAGTTAAAATATGAGAAAATAAATTGACCACTATATACCTGCCATAGAAAATTGTTAATGTTGAAATTTTGTCACATTGGATATATGTGGTTTCATAGAATAAATGTATTCTACTGACTGAAGTAAGAGCAATTATGACCTTTTTTACACCTTTCCACTTTCCCTTAGAGGACTACTTTTTGGAGTCTATTGTATACACTTCTCATTCATGGTTCTATACTTTTACTATATACATACAAATATATTACAGCTTTGCTTATAAATGCAAATTTTGGAAATAACCTACATGCTTATCAATATGGAAATGAATATCCAAAATTTAAAATATATGCACACAATAATGATAATCACACATATTTAGTATTAATGAATGAATTTGTTTTGTTAATGAGTAAGAATATCTGTTATATTGTGATATTAATGATTAATAGTTGTAATAATAATTTATATTCTATAAAGATTATATATTACTATATTACCATATACATATATATATACCATATATATATATTACCATATACCATAGTATATGGTATAATTTTAGAATAACATGTAATGTAATTATATGGTAATATAAAATTAATGTGATTACAGATAATCAGTATTCATAATTGATGATTAGCATAGTGATGACTAATGTTGACATTATTACTATTACTGTTTTACTATTCCATTAATAAATATATATACTTATATATATTAAAAACATATATCTAAATTTAAATGTTCACAGTACATATAGCTTTGCCCTCTTAAAAATTCTTGAAAAAAAAAAATTCTTGAGTACCAATATAGGAAGAATGCTTGATAAGGTTGTCTGCATTATCAAAGTTTGATTGGAAGTTTTTTCAAAAAAAAAAAGTTTTCTCTAATATCCTCCGAAAGTATTCTTCAGAATGACTACTAACTAAAAGCTACAACATTATGTAGTTAACAAAAGAAGTACAATTAGAAAACGCTGACAATGATACAACTCTGCCATAGGGTACAAACCATTTTTTTTTTCTTTCTCCTGTGATGTAAATTATGCTGACAGGGAAATATAGTAGCAACTTTTGTCAAGTGTGAATTTATTTTTTGCTTAGCAAAGCTAGAAGTCATGTAATAATGTCCATCTGGCTGACCTATGGGTGAAATTTTAAGTGTATCTTGCTAAATAAGTTGTTTACTGCTCAATGCCACCCATATATTTTAAAACTCTCTGGTTTCCATTGTAAAATCTCAAAAAGGCATGAAATAAAAATTAAAGAAAACATTTTCAGTAAAGTTTTCTGTTATTTACTGTGTATTTCCCAATTAAAGGAGAAAATATATAAGACTCATGATGTCAAATTTTAATTAAATAGAAAAGGAACACATTCATATTCACGAGCCTAGCGAAATCTTGACTGTTTGTAATCAATGAATTCCTACACCACAGAGAAAATCATGATGATATACATAGAAAAACCATTGAGTTGACTGCAGATTCCAAATAAATGTCCTTTAAATCTTTATAAATAAAAAACATGGATTCTGTGATTCAATAATCAGCTATGTTTTGGTTTGTTTTGTTTTTTTTTTACAGCATACTCAGGGGCTGGTGAAATTATGAAATTATATCATCCTGATTTACTTATATAAACAAAATCCATTCTACATTCAATTTTGCAGCCTGCTACTTATTTTCTTTTAATATCTCCTCATAAGAGAGCTTCCCTGGGCTGCTAATTGTCTAGGATTGTCTTATTTAGGTTAAGACTGGAACTTGACCAAGGTGGTCAAAATCTAAATTGCAGCCAGACTTTGTCTAAGCAATTGTAATTTTTATTGCTTGATCTAATCCAATTCTTACTTTCTTCGGTCTTCCATGAAAATAATTTAGAAGCATGGATACAAGGAATTTTCCATTTGGAAACAGAACAATGAAAATTATTTGAGCTATAGTAAACAAGAACTAGTGAAGATACTGTAGCTTAGGGCCTTAATTGTGTTTTCCTTTGACGTATATTTAATTTTAGGGTGGGCTGTATAATTTTCTATATCCTTGTAGTATTCATTCCTGAAAGCCAGTATATGAAGTCAATCCCTTCCACAGCTAACGCCACTGAAACTCATACTACAGAATTAAACAATACTAGAATACTTTAGGATAATTCTAAATATAAAATGATATGCATTCATATGGAAAATTATATGTGGAGAAAAGTAAATAATATATATTTCATAATTAAAATTAATAAATGGAAAAAAAGTGAGATTTTAAACTGAAATTTTCATAGATCATTTTTGTCCTTAAGGAGTTCTCATTGCTCTTATGACATAAATCCCAAGGTAAAGGATTATTTAGTTTGCTGTCTCATTAATAATTATTAAGCCACAATGTCTTTTTTCTACTCTATTATACAGAAAAATAAAGAAATATACTTGGAAAAACTGTATCATAACATGATAATGCATTGTGACATTTAATTCTAATTGTGTGCCAATATTTTCTTTCCTTATTTAGAAGAAATCTGGAAATCTTACTTGGGCATTATATAACCCAGAATAAAGTACATAGTTAATTATCAATATCCCTTTCAGCTATAACTGACCAGGTAACCACTTCTGGCCAATGAGATATAAGCTTAAGTGTTTTATGGGACTTCAATAATGTCTCATTAAAAGTGGGAAGGTGTGCCCTTCTGCCTTTCCTCTCTCCTTGCTGAGTTAATTTAAGAAAAATGGCTGCAACAGAAAATAGATAACATAAAGAGCTCAAGTTAATGATAAAAATATGAGGCCATAAATACCATTCCTAGAGGTCTAGATCAAGAATTTATTTTTGTATAAAAGAAGTAAATGTCTATCATGCTGAAGCCATTGTAACTTTATAGTTGCTAGAAGTAGGATGCAATTCTTAATTGGCCCAGAACTGGGGACCTAGAAGTTGGGTTCTAAAAGTAACAGAAGGTGAAAGGTGATGTACTCTGGTGAAAGAGACAGACACACGTACTGAAAACCAGAATTTGCAGGATGAAAGCCTAATAACCCATCTAATGTGGTGGTCAAATTCCAGTTATAAAGTAAAGAAGTCACAGGGATATGAAATATAGCATAGGGAATGTAGTCAATAATATTGCAATAACTTTGTGTGGTGTCTGATGGAAACTACACCTATCATGGTGAGCATTTTGTAATATATATAAATGTCAAATCACTCTATTGTACACCTGAAACTCACATAATATTGTAGGTCAACTATACTCCAATTAGGAGAAAATTTGCTAAACTTTTATCCATTTATTCTTGTAAATCAGATAAATTACTGGCCGAGATAATAGTATTAAGAAAATTATAATGAGATATTTAGACTATTAGTGATTACTCGTTCCTTCTTGCTTATTTTTTTTTATTTACTTATGTGTCTTCTTCTAGACTCTCACAAGGACATAGGGTGTGCATTAACCTTCTTGCTTTATTTTATAAAGTCTTGTAAGAGATGAACTGTGACTTTAAACAGCCCACGGAAGGAATGGAAGGAAGTATTGCATTATTAAGGGAACTGCTCTCAATTTGTGGCTCACAGTCTAGGCTGACTGAGTTCCAAATTTGTTCTTATAGGTTGAGAAAGCCAAATGCTTCTGCATACAATTAGGCATAAATTCTGCATAAAATAAAGCAGTTAGAAATGGTGACCATGAAATGGCAGGCAGAGAAGTAATTACGATTGTTTGAAACAATATGAAAAAACTATATGAAACCAAGTAATCTTCAGAAAAAGTCAATTAAAGATATGAACGGCCTCTCTGAGATGATTGTTTGTTTTTTTTTTTTTAAAGATTTTATTTATTTATTTGTCAGAGAGAGAGAGAGCGAGCACAGGCAGACAGAGAGGCAGGCAGAGGCAGAGGGAGAAGCAGGCTCCCCGCCAAGCAAGGAGCCCGATGTGGGACTCGATCCCAGGACGCTGGGATCATGACCTGAGCCAAAGGCAGCTGCTTAACCAACTGAGCCACCCAGGCGTCCCTGAGGTGATTGTTTCAGTATTCTTATATTAGCAACCCTAATTTAAGGATTAAGAACATAGGAAGACCAAATAATACAGTAAGTAAATGCCAAGTTCATTCAATTTTTAGCAGCCATATATAGGTCAGGGCCTTAACTGTGGATTCTCTCACAACGAAGCTTAAATACTAAAAATCCACAAATTTGTTGTTGTTGTTATGGAAATTTCACACATACTCAAAAGGAGAAAAAAATATAATGATTTTCCAAAGTATACACCATCTCACTTTTAACAACTACCTGTGATCGGTCTTTCTATCCCTGTGTGCACACACTGTGGTTTTTGGTGGGGCATGTATGGGGGGTAGTATTCTTAAAGCAAATCTAAGACTTCTGAACATTTTACACAAGAAAATCTCAGCAGTTTCTCTTAGAGATAGAATTTTGCTTTAACAACCAGTGTCATTAACCACTAAAGAACGTTATAATATTTTGTCAGTATCACCTAATAACCAATCTGTGTTCAATTTTCCTTAATTGATTTAAAAATGCCTTTCTATAATTGGTAGTTTCGGATCAGCATGTAGTCATACCTGCACTCTGCATTTTGTTTTTCTCTCAATCTCTTTAACAGGTCATCCTGATTTTATGTATTTTTCTCCTGATTCATTATTTATTTAGTGAATAAGCTGCTATTTGGTGGTCTTATAGGATTTAAGAAATACATTCTGGACTCACTTTTCATATCCATGTTATATTGTTTATCAACTTCATCTATCATCTGTATTGATTGTACTATAGATACATCTAAAATTTGATTAGATTTTGATTCAGTTTTTATTGGGGGGGAAGCAAAACACTTCTTAGCTAGTGGTATGCCATTCCTATTATAACATTTAGGAAGCACAGATGTTTGATATTGTCAGGTACTTGATGGCTCTTTTGTTAGAGACATATGATATCTGACTTTGGAAAATTGTAGGTTGGGTGCAGGTGATTTATGCTAGATACAGCAAACATAAAACCCATCATTATGTTTTTATGAAATGGTTTTAGCACACAGTCACGGTTATTACCTAAATCCATCACTTAATTTTGGAATGCAAACTGGGGTGAAGTTTGAACTCTGTCATTCTTTCTATATTTAAGGCCTATAATTCTTCTATAAAGATAAATGACCCTAAGGGGGAAAAAAAAAATGATTCTAATCAACTACTTGACTATCCTGAATGCAGTCAGTAGAGGAAAAATAGAAAAAATGATTCTATTATGTCTTTTTTAAAATCAGTTTTTAAATCACAAGTTGGGGGATGCCTGGGTGGCTCAGTTGGTTAAGCGGCTGCCTTCGGCTCAGGTCATGATCCCAGTGTCCTGGGATCGAGTCCCACATCGGGCTCCTTGCTCGGCAGGGAGCCTGCCTCTGCCTGTGCTCACTCTCCCTCTCTCTCTCTCTCTAACAAATAAATAAATAAAATCTTAAAAAAAATAAATGAATCACAAGTTGGTGTGTTAATAATCCATATTTATATACCTTTATGAGATCAAAGATTTATATATGTGATGAGCTCCAGCTCATTACAGGGTTAAGTAATTTTGCTGAAAAATATTAACTGTTCAGTTAGTCATAACTATCTTAGACTATTGACCAAATGGCCAAGTCACCCTGAATTTGATTGTACATATACAGAATAGGGGAAAACACTTTGTCACCAACTCTTAGCTGGATGCAGTGTTCTGTATTCAAAGAATCCTACGGATTTAAAAAGGTAACAACATTGTCTATTTTTGGAATGCATAAAAGTGAGAGTAGAATGAATTTACGCTGAGATAGGAAAGGACTCCATCCACTGACCTCTGAACCTGCAAAAACATGTGACAAACCCATAGAAAGCTGAAAAATACTAAAACTTGAACTAATTATATGATAAGTGCTGGCTATTCCTAATGAAAAGCCCCAACACAGTAAATGATAAAAGTATCGATGAATGGGGCTGCTTGTGTTATCCCCTCCATATGACCCTCTTACTGGGAGGACAGAAGAAAATATATAAGGTTATGGAAGATCAACTGTCAGGCACCTGGGTGGCTCAGTCGGTTAAGTGTCTGCCTTTGGCTCAGGACATGATCCCAGGGTCCTGGGATAGAGTCTTGCATTGGGCTCCCTGCTCAGTAGAGAGTCTGTTTCCCCTTTTGGCCCTTTCCCAGCTCATGCACTCTCAAAAATACATACATAAAATCTTTAAAAAATAGATCAGCTGTCAGAACCCTCATGCATAATGTTTGATGGGTAAAATATGCAAGTTTTTTTACAAAAAGAATAGATGAGAAAAAAATAAAAGAGATAGTAGGAGAACTAACTATACAGAGAAAAGGACTAAGTTAGATGGACATATTTAGACAATTGACAAAGAATGGGATAAAGATGGAGGTGAGTCACAATATTTCTGTAACAACTTAGTATTTCTAGATGGGAAGAGAGAGACCCACTTCAGATCAAGTGGTCATCCTGGCTATGGGGCATTTTGAATTTAGTGTCATAAGTTCCAGTAGGTATATTTAAATCCAGAGATGCTGGCTTGGATTTTGAGAAGTTATTTTTAGAGCAAAGTGATGCATTTATTTCATTTCATGAGGGGAAGGAAGACAAATATACGGGTATAGGGTCAGTGACTGGAAGCAGCCTGGGAAGAGGTCACTGTGGCATCAATGCATGAACCTATTTTGAGGTACAGTTTCTGGAGCCTTTTTGCCAACCACGTTCCTTGAAACAGGTTTTCTTAAAAATGAGCTGAAGGGTACAATTCCAGGGAGACTGAGAATGGATAAAAAAAAAACATTGCCCAAAAGATGAGCATCCTCATATTTGTTGCAAATATCAAGCAACAAACACAAAAATAGGTGGGATTACATCACCCTAAAAAGCTTCAGTACAGGAAAAAAAAAACCAACAGAGTGAAAATGCCACCTACAAAGTGGGAAAAAATTTTTATAAACCATACATCTGATTAGATCTTAATACCTTCAAATATATAAGGAACTCCTACAACTCAACAGTAAAAACAAATAACCCTATTCAAATGAGTAAAGGACTTAGGCATTTTTCCAAAGAAGATATACAAATGACCAACTGGTATTTGAAGAGGTGCTCAGGGTCACACTAATCAGTAGGGCAATGCAATCAAACCACAGTGAGATAACACCTCACAACTGTTAACACGTCTGTTATCAAAAAAGTCAGAAGATAAGTATTGGTGAGGACATGGATAAGAGGAAACCCTTGTATACTGCTGGTGGGAATGTAAACTGGTACAGCCATTATGGATAATAGCAGGGAAGGTCCCCCCAAAATTAAAAATAGAACTATGTTCTGATCACCCCACCTCTGGGTATGTATCCAAAAGAAATGAAATCAGCATCTCAAACAAAGGTCTATACTCCATGTTCATTGTAGCAGGATTCACCATAACCAAATTATGGAAACAACCTAAATGCCCATCAATGAATGAATGAATGATTAAAGAACATGTGAGATATAGGTGTGTATTTTTCAGCATTAAAGAAGAGGGAATCCTGCCATTCACAACAAAATGGATGGGTTTGGAGGACATTATGTTAAGTGAAATAAACCAGATACAGAGAAACAAATACTGAATGATCTCAATTATATGTGGAATCTAAAATAATTAAACTCACAGAAGAAAGGATTAGATAAGTAGTTGTCAGGGTCAGAGGAGGGGCTCATAGGGAGATATTGGTCAAGAGGTATAAAGTTTTTGTTAAGCAAGATGAATAAAGGCTGGAGTGAGACCTAATGTGCAACTATGGAACTACATTAACAATACAGTATTGCAACATGAAATTTTCTAAAAGGGAAAATCTCAAGTGTTCCTGCTCAATGGGGGTGGGGGAGAAAGACAATGGTAAATACTCGAGGTGATGGATATGTTATTTATCTTGATTATGGTTATTTCACAGTGTATACATATATCAAAACACTTTAAATATATACTGTTTTTTTTTTTTTTTGGTCAGTTATGCCTGAACAAAGTGAGATGTGGGGAGAAAGCTCCTTTCTGTTGCTAGTTTACCACATATTTTTTGTTTGTTTCTATAAGCCCAAAGTGTCTTTGTTTTCACAAACTATTCTATACTCAAATAAATATGCATGTGAGATTTGTTCAACATTCTTTTAATTTTCTTAATGTTATGGATTAAATTTCAAATGATAAATCATGTTTGCATTCCTAGAATAAAACTAATTTTATGGTAAGGTATTATTCTTTCATTAACATAATGTAGATCTTTAATGTCCTTAATGTTCTTTCCTAACAGAGCTCGTTAACATTTTGCTTAGAATTTTTGTACTTATGATCATGAGATATTAGTCTGTAATAGCTTCTAGACTAGTTTATAATCTTTGATATAATTTGCTATCTGTGTTCTGTCAACCTCTAAATGTGACTTCTATTTTCTGGAAGGTTATTGTCTCCTTAAGCCCTTGAAAGAATTAATCAGTGATATCCTCTGAACCTGATGATTTATTTGAGGGAAAGAATTATGGATTCAGCACTTTCTCTTTTAAGATTTTATTTACTTATTTGAGAGAGAGAGACAGAGCGAGGGGGCTGGCCAAAGGAGAGAGAGAATCCCAAGCCATCTCCTCGGTGCTGAGCATAGAGCCCAATGACATCTGAGATATTTCTATTTTTTAAGCTATTTTGCAGCCTGTGCTCTAAATATTTTTAGATTATTCTATCATATGCAAAAAACACTAAGATTGTTATATATTATTGTTTGAGTTTTTCTTAACTTTATGATTTATGAAATCTTTATCTCTGGAAATGGTTTTTGCTTGAAGTCTGCATTGTCTGATATGAATATAATTACACCAACTCCTTTTTGTTGATCTTTGCATCATCTATTTGCTTCTATCTTTTGCCATTCAACCATTCTCCTTATGTTTAATACAGTTTTTTTGATAAGCAAACATATGGTTAGGTTTTTATTTCCTAACTAATTTTATAATCTTTGCTTTTAATTGTAATATTTAATCCATTTACACTTATGGAATTATGGCAATTATGGTTTAAATGGTTTATCTTATATTTTTGTACTGCCAGATAAGAAAACATAAAATAAATACTAAGGTGCTATAATTCCCATCTTATGGAATATTTCTCTTTTTATGGAATAATCAAATATAAAATGTTTCTTTTCCCCTCTCTGTTCACTTATTAGTAGACATTTATTTTACCTGATTTAATGGCTATCTACGTGTGATAATTTATGTTCTTGATTTTTAAAATTCTACAATAAATTACTGTTTTCATTCCATAAAAAAGTCAGTATGTGCCCTTCTGTCTTTAATACTCATATTCTGTGTATTTCATTTCTGTATATATTTTAAATCTCGTAAGACATCACTATTCTTGTTTTAGGCTAATGCTATTATTGTTGTTTACATTTATCTGTGTACTTACCACCTCTTTTCCTTTTCATTCCTTCCTTCATTCCACTCTTTTACCTGTTCTTTCTACCTCAAAAAACTTGTATACCTTTAGAATTTCTTCTGGTTAAGAGTTTTGCTGGTAATTACTTCTCTCTGTATTTGTTTGTCTAAAAATATGTATTTTTTTTAATTTTCATTTTTGGAAGATGCCTCCTGATTAAACATTTTCACTTGACAGTTATTTGTTCTCAGCACTTTTGACAGAATTTCATTGTTTTCTTATTTCCACTATTCCAGTTTGGAAATTAACAGTCAGTCTTTCTTTCTTTTTTTTTTTTTTTCTGTTTCTTTTAGTATCTTCCTGAAGTTGTAGATTTACTTCAAGTATTCGTAAGTTTTAGAAAATTATTTTTGTCCATTTTTTTAAATTATAGGCTCTCAGTCTTTGTCTTTGTCTCCCTCTCCTGCAGCTTGATTAAATCCTGTCAGTGTAAACTGTATGTCTTTTAAAAACTATTGTCTTTTAAATCAATTTTAGCACATCAATCCAGACAGTTCGTCTTGACCTAACTTTCGAGTATACTTGTTCTTTTTCTTCTATCAAATATTTTTAAACAAATCAATTGTATTCTTAATTTATTATTGCATTATTCATTTCTAGAACTTCCATTTGACTTATTTCATGTTTTCCTTGCTCAAATTCTCTTTTTGTTAATATTCTTGATTATCTAAATCATATTAATTTTCAACTCTGCACCCAATGACCTCAATTCTTCTGTGTATGGACTATATTCTTGTTCATTTCTACTGATGTTTGTTCATTTGGTCCCCTTTCTGGTCAAGACTTTTGTTTTTTAATTAAATTCTCCAAACTTGTATATAAAAACTTGTCGAGTGCCTGGATGTTATTTTCTGCCACAGATGATTTCCTTTTTGTACCATCACTTAGAGAACAGGAAAAATGTCTCTGATCCAGATGGATGGAAAACATACTCAATCTATGCTTACACCTAAGGCTTCAACCTTTCTGATTTTCCTACCCGCAAGCCTGGGATGTTTACAAAGGGCCCTTCTCTTGGGGGGCCACTGAACGTCATATTCCTTTCCTCAGAACTGTGAAACTATTGAATCTCTGCTTAGCTCTTTAGGTTCTTTAGGTTCTTAGCAGCTGTTTGATGCTTTCTTTTTCTGAGTCATCACCTGTGCTTGAATAGTGTAAAAGTTGAAAAATGTCTTACAGCAATACTGTACTCAGAATGTCTGAGTCATTTCTCTGTGGTTTTCTTTTCTCCTAGGATATTGCCCTGCATTCTTCGTTGTTGGGAAACATAAATCACAGTGATTGCTTTTTTAGCCCAGGAAGTGCTGCAAACACAGGGTTGCTCCTCTCAGTTGGCCCCCCTTGCACCTAGGATCAGCAAAAAGCTAAAAAGCAAAAAGCAACACGGAATTCAGGGCTCATCAATGCCATACCCTTCCTCAAGGATTTTGACCCTCTAGTTCCAACAGCCTTTGTTGTTTTATAAATGCCTTCGGTGATGTTTAAATATTTTATTCCTTTTTTGTAGTTCTTTTCAGCTGCAGGTTAGCCTCATGCCAGCTACATCCTGCTGTTACTGTTGTCAGCAGCTTTTGCACATTAATTGCCATGCACATGCTTATATGTGGATGCATGTGAACATATGCACGTGTGTATGTAATTTATATATATATATATAATGCATAAATTATATATTTGTGTGTGATATACAAACTATATGCACATGCAATTTTAGAACTACAGCTTCTACTTTTTTATTTAAGATTTTATCCATTTTTTTGACAGATAGAGAGATCACAAGTAGGCAGAGAGGCAGGCAGAGAGAGAGAGAGGGAAACAGGCTCCCGGCTGAGCAGAGAGCCCAATGTGGGACTCGATCCCAGGACCCTGAGATCATGACTCGAGCCAAAGGCAGCAGCTTAACCCACTGAGCCACCCAGGTTCCCCCAGCTTCTACTTTTTAATTGTAAATTGAATAATCAGCTTTTGGATGTAAATCTGAATTAAGGGCACTTTACAATAAATTCTATAACCATTTCTTTCCCATGGTTTTGTTAATTTAATAAGAATCTGGTTGTTGGGGTATTTCTTAACCCACCAATACTCTGCTGTGTTAAAATTTGTATTCATATCATTACTACAAAGCACATAATTTATACATTATTAAAATGTTAATTGAATGTAAAAAAATGTTAACCGGATGCAAAGTACCTTCATAATAATGAGTATTTTCAACCTTGATAAATAAATTTTTAAAACCTTCACTTTGATTTCATAAATCAGATGATATATTCAGAGCATTAATATTCTCGCTGATTTTCACTCTGATGTCTCTGATAATATTGATATAAAACTGAAATCATTTTACTGTTTGGGTAGGTTTTCTGATTATGAATCCCATACGTTAATGGTTATTGCTTCAATTTGCATCCCTGTGAAAAAAACTCCGAATAAGAGCAGTGGAGACTCAACAACAATGACTGCATTAGGATGAAAGGCATGGCTCATGGAGCCATGGGAAATGGGTCCTCTGCAGTTGCCCGAGGGAGCTCCTCACCTTTGTGCATATATATTTTTTTAAATATTTTATTTATTTATTTTTTAGAGAGAGAGAAATCGCGAGCTCAGGCAGACAGAGTGGTAGACAGAGGCAGAGGGAGAAGCAGGCTCCCCGCCAAGCAAGGAGCCCGATGTGGGACTCGATCCCTGGATGCTGGGATCATGACCCGAGCTGAAGGCAGCCGCCTAACCAACTGAGCCACCCAGGTGTCCCTGTGCATATTTTTTTTATAGAAATTTTGCTTTTGAGGTAGATGCTAGCATTTCTTAATTAGCTTAGTCACTTGGTTTTCATCTTCCAGGATTATCAGCTCAGCCCTAGAGTCAATGATAACTATCTCAAATATTTTGTTTATGTTTACAGATTCATAAAAAATAAGTCAATGAGAACCTGCACTTCGTAATTTGGGGTTCCATTAATTTCCATTCTTTTTTTCTTTTCTTTCATTCTCCTTTTTTTTTTTTAATGGGGGGAGGAGGGGACAAAGGAAGAGGGAGAGAGAGAACCTTTTTTTTTTTTAAAATATTATTTATTTACTTGAGAGAAAGAGAGAGAGAGAGAGAGAAAGAGAGAACAAGCAGGGGGAGAAGGAGAGGGAGAAGCAGACTCCCTGCTGGGCTGGGAGCCCAACGTGGGGCTCAATCTCAGGACTCCAAAATCATGACCTGAACCAAAGGCAGATGTTTAATTACTAAGCTACCCAGGCACTGACAGAGAGAGTCTAAAGCAGGTCCGTGCCCAGCATGGAGCGCAACATAGGACTTGATCTCCTGACCCTGAGATCATGACCTGAGTCAAAATCAGGAGTCAGACGCTGAACCCACTGAGCCACCCAGGAACTCTCATTATTTATTTTTTTTTTTTTAACTTTATTTAAGCTTTATTTGAACATACAATGTAACCCCACCACCCTCTCCCAACCCCTCTTCCCCCCACCCCCCTCAGTTTGTTTTATGACATTAAGAGTCTCTTTTGGTTTGTCACCCTCCCGATCCCATCTTCTTTCATTTTTACTTTTCCTACCACCTTAACTCCCACCCCCGTTGCATCTCCACTTCCTCATATCAGGGAGATCATGTGGTAGTTGTCTTTCTCCAGTTGACTTATTTCACTAAGCATAATACGCTCTAGTTCCATCCATGTCATCGAAAATGGTAAGATTTCATTTCTTTTGATGGCTGCATAGTATTCCATCGTATATATATACCACCTCTTCTTTATCCATTCATCTGTTGATGGACATCTAGGTTCTTTCCATAACTTGGCTATTGTGGACATTGCTGCTATAAACATTCGGGTACACGTGCCCCTTTGGATCACTACGTTTGTATCTTTAGGATAAATACCCAGTAGTGCAATTGCTGGGTCATAAGGTAGCTCTATTTTCAATTTTTTAAGGAACCTCCATGCTGTTTTCCAGAG
>RCUC01138407.1:0-14383 GCA_003697995.1 Taxidea taxus jeffersonii | reverse complement strand
GAGGAACTCAACAGGCCGGGCTCTGCCCCAAATCCAGCCCTCACATCTGGCCCTAGACATCTTTGAAAAGGGCCAGGGCTATTTCTTGATTACCTACTATGCGCTAAGCACTGCACCTATACTCTCGCATTTCGCTGAGCAAACTGGCAGAGTAGAGATTCTACCTCTGTTGATCTTGGCTTCTTTTGACCTAAGGAAATGGATTTGTAGGGGTAATTTACACCAGGTCACCCAACTGTATAAATAATAACTAATAATAAAGTTTAAACCTTGCCTGTCAACCATATACCCACCTACCTCCCTCTCTGTGGACTAGGCAAGCATAAAGGCAGTGATCTTGAAAGCAAAAAACTAAATCCCCCCCAAGGCAAAGGCAAAGGAAAAAACCCCAGGCAGTGGCCTCTGGAGGGTAGAGATGACCAAAGTCTTTGTTCTCTCTCTCTTTGTTCTCTTCTTCCCCAGGGTGGCTGCTCAGTACCCTGTCCCAGGACATGTGGTTCCCACTAGTCCTCAGTCTGAGACGAATACGATATGACCTTCACCCAGGTCCACAGGCCGTTGGGGGGAACCTAATTCTGCCTGGGGCTCAGAGGAAGCTTGGTGGCTAGGGGAGGGTCTGAGTGGGCTGTGAAGGATGAAGGAAGTTCACAGAGCAGAGGGAGAGGGACAGAGGGAGCTCTGAAACAGAAAATGCAAAAGGCCAGAGACTCAAGAGCCTTTGCCTTATCCCCCGAGTGGGTCTGAGATCAGGTAAATCCAGAGGATGAAATGATCAGGGCTATGGAAATGGAGAATGGCTTCCAAGGGCCTCAAGTGTCCAAAAAAGCTGTTTGGGTTTCATCCTGTGCACAGCTGAGGGTTTTTAAGCATATAAAGCCACATGACCATAGTTGGGATTTGGAAAGCTCAGTCCAGGGAGATTGATTTGAGGAGGTAGATACTACGAGAAAATGAACTTTGGAGGGCCTGTGACAGGTCAGGTAACAGACGGGGCACTACGCTTGGGCCCTGTGAGCTTTCCTAGTCATGCTGGCACAGGAGTCTGCAAACTCGGGCCAGGGGGGTCACCTGCCCCCCTGCTGCCTGTGTTTTGTAAATAACATGTGAAAAAACAGCGTCACCGTCCACTTATTTACGTACTCTCCCGGTTGTTTTCCTACTACACCAGCAGGGCTGAGTGGTTGCCACCAAGACTGTCCCACCTATAAATCCTGAAATCTCTACTCTCAGATCCTTTCCAGAAAAAGCTTGTTGGTCCTTGTGTGTGAGGGGACTGCTATGATCCCATTTTACCCACAAGGAAACCAAGACCCTGAGAGATGAGGCCACCTGCCCAGGGTCACACGGCCTGTAAGTGGAGGCAGATGGGGTAGACCAGGAGGCCTGTGGCAGAATCATAGAGTGAAACTGGGAAGGTGGCCCCAGAATGCCTGACCCCAAACCCACTGTGGCGATCCCTCTGGCACCACCCGGTCCCCGTGGGTCCAGCCACCACTGAAGTCAGCCAAAGGGACTCAGGCGCCTCTTTGTCAGCCAGAGCCCTCCCTCTGGTCCCCAAACCAGCATCAAATGACTAATTTAAAACCTAATGCTTCCCCCACGTCCACCCCGGCTGCCCCTTCTTCAGCTTATCGCATCCTATTCAAATCCAAAATAAATTATTTCAGCTCTGCAGCCTTTGGATAAAGAAGAAAAATGAAATTAAAAAATAAAAGAGGAAGGAGGAAAAGCTTTGAAGGGACAGCCTGCCTGCCTCCCTCGCCTGCAGTTTCAGGCCTTTTTGCTAAGCCAGCACTGATAACCTTCAAGGGATGCTGGGCCCCAGGCTGCCAGGACAGAGCCACACCTCTTCCCAGACCCTCGACCTTCCACAGGTAGCAGGACAGAAACAGGCAAAGGTTTAGGCACATGAGAGTCCTCTCTGTCCCTCCAGCTTGACAAAGCCCCGCCCACCTCGACCAATCACAATCCCGTGTTTTCAGTGGGGAAGGATTGCTGGGGAGAGAAGGCGGGGTACCCATTGATAATCGTTCATTCATTCTTCAAGTTTGTATTATCCACTCTTCTGTATGTACACCAGGTGCCGGGCTAGAAGCCAGCCGTGTACCACTCTCATCAAACCATCAAGCCTTTTCTCTTTGATCTCCCTAGACCCTCCTGTTAATTCCCTGAGCAAGCTGGGGGCAAGATCATTAAAGAGCTTCCCTCCATGGATGGGGTGGGTAGGTGACAGAATGTCTCCGATTCTCTCCCTCAGAGGCTCTGGCCGCAGAACAGGCTGATTAAGTCCGGCCAGGCTGACGTGGGCTTACCAGCTGTGTGATCAGAGCACAGGGCTCTTCCCCTTTCTGAGTCCCATTTTACCCATTTCTGAAATGGGAAAAAAAAAAAAAAAAGAAAGAAATCCACTTGGTGGGATCATGAAGGGGCTTAAAATGAACAGTAGTAAGAATTTCATGTGCAGTAAGTTCTCACTGAATGACTGGCTGGTCTGCTATTGATCCTGATGTTGCTGACGGATAAGAAGACGAAGAAGGAGGGGAAGGACAGTGGTGACTATTTGGCACCACAGCTGACTCCCCATGGCCCTTACTCTGCCTCGGTGTAATGCCAAAATACTGGTGCGGGTCCTGACTGCACCACAGACGTCCTCCTTGACCTTGGACAGATCTTCCTGCTTCTCCTGTCTCAACTTTCCTACCACAAGTGAGGGAGATGTGCAAGACAATCTCTGAACCTTTGTGTTGGTCTCACTTGCTGGGAATTTAAGCCTCAAGAAGCCAGAAAGGACCGTCCCAGGCCCTGGGTGGAAGGAACAGAGGGAAGGCAAAGGCAGAGCAGACAACGTGCACACTGAATGCCTCAACTGTCTTTAAAGAAGACGTGCTCCTTCCAGCCCCAGGCAGCTTAGAGGGGGTCTCTCCCCTGCCTTCCCTGATTCCAGAGGGACAGTTGTAGAGAGAGAACACTGGCAGGAAGGATCAGAATCTGTGTCACAGGTTTTCTGAGCATTTCAGAGGGACTCCATGTGCGTAGCAGCTGGGGACCATCCTTGAGAGGGTGTTTGAGGAAACTGCTGCGGGGGGAGGAGGGGCAGAGGTGGATCTCCAGGAGCACACTTGGAACTGAGGATGTCTTCCCCACCTTGCCTCTTGCCCCAGTCCTCAGCAGTCTCCATTCCCGAGTGGATGGGCCGGACTCAGATGCCCTCAGTGCTCAGATGGGACGGCCCATGTACGAGGAATGCCCAAGACACAGCCATGGGCTTTTGCCATCACCCCCTATCTGGGAAGGTGTGCAGGTGGGAACCAAGACTCCATACAAGGGCAGACTGACATCCAGCCACTGTATGAGGTCAGGGACAAGTTCATGGACCTGCCCACCTCTCACTCTCCCTGTACTCCAGGCTCCCTGGTACATACTAATTCCCTAGTAAATAGAGACTGTGTACCATTCGGTGGCCTGACCCCCAAAATGATCCTGAAAGCCCTTGGGAAGGATCTGACCTCTGTTGTAATTCTTCTGAGGAAGAATTACCCTCTACCCCTTGTTTCAGGATGGTCCCTACCCACAGCCCCAAGTCCAAGCAGGATAATCAGGGACTCTTCATCTCAGAGCTGTGTGACTTTGAGCAAGTTCATGAAACTCCCAAATGCCTTCCTCTATACAATGGAAAGAACCATCCGTGCAGCCCAGACTTGTCAGCAGGATTGAAAACCTTAAGATTGCCTGGGTTAGGGGGTTTCTGTTGTTGGGGGGAGGGTAGTTCCTTGTTCATCGTGTGTCGGGCAATATGCTAAAGGTGCACAGCTGTGAGCTCATTTAATTCCTGTAGCCTCCCTTTGTCCCTGCTTTCCATGGCAGGGAGACTGAGGCCCCGAGAGAACTGGTGACTTGCCCCATGTTGCTTAGCTAGTGAGCGACAGAGCCAAGCTTTGGAAACAGGCTCTCAGACGCTGTGCTCCCAACCTTTTGTCATGACGGGCCTGGAGTGGTCTAGATCGTAATCCCTGCCTGGCCCACTGGGACTCTGAAGCTCAGGGAGGTTAAGGGCTTGCTTAGAGCCATGCAGGAGCTCAGCTGTGTGACTCCTGTGTACCCCGGCTGGGGGCAGAGCTGATCTGGCTGACCCCGAGTCCCCAGACTCTCCCTGTGACTCCCAGATGCCTCTGCTCGAAATGTTCCATTACTTAAAAAGAAGGAAAGTGGGCGCGCCTGGGTGGCTCAGTGGGTTAACGCCTCTGCCTTCGGCTCGGGTCATGATCTCAGGATCCTGGGATTGAGCCCCACATTGGGCTCTCTGCTCAGCGGGGAGCCTGCTTCCCCCTCTCTCTCTGTCTGCCTCTCTGCCTACTTGTGATCTCTGTCTGTCAAATAAATAAATTTATAAAAATCTTTAAAAAAAAAAAAAGAAGGAAAGAAAAAAACCACCCTGAACAGTTAGCAGCAATGAGGCCGATGGAAGACATCACATTGGTATTAAATTATGGATAGAGCTGGGCTTGCAGCCCACTCCCTCCCCCTGCCACGCTCCAGGCTCCTGGCCCACCTCTGGGCCGGCCTCTGACAGCTTGTCAGGAAAGGTTTCTCTGTACTTAGGGTGACTTGCTAATGGCTTGATTATGCCACTGGTGTGACCAGGAGGGAGTGAGGAAACACCTTGGCTTAACCTCTAAACCTCTACAAGGAGCTTTCACCTCCATCAAGAGAAGAGCTGGGCCCTCTGGGTGGGTGGGAGAGGGGAGCAGCTGCATAACCTTCTCCCTCGGTGCCTTTTCCCAACTGGCACTTAAGGCAGGCAGCCTGGGTTAGGGAAAGGTTCAGAGAGACCAGATCTTCCATTCCAACTTCAAGACTTACCTAGCTTCCCCAACTACCTTGGGAAGTTGCTTGCCTTCTCTGAGCTCTGGCTTCCTCCTCTGCATCATAGAGATAAATAACAGTACACATAAGGTCCTGACAAGGTAATGTGAGAGAAGCAGGCTCAGGGACAAAGACTGAAGTTAGATGTCAGACTTCTTGAGTCTAGCAGTTTAGTAGAGATGACAGGATGGGAATCGGCAATTAAAATAAAAAATAAATAAACTGTACCTCTGAAGAAAATTGAGATGGAAGGAAAAGGTGCACTGATGTCCTCAGCCGCCCTTTCTGATGGCCAAGACTTAAGCCTCTAACTGCCCCCAAGTGGAAGAAAGGTTACAGTTGACATGGAGGTAGGGAGGTGGCCCAGGCAAGAGGGAGCTGTGCACAGGTAAGGAATCGCCTTTTATTAGATGTTTATTCTGAGCCAGACATTCTGTGAACCGCACACTGTCAACCCCCTAAGCAGCACCAGGAAGCAGGTTTCTATTTTATCCATTTCACAGATAAGGCAAGTAAAGATCAGAGAGGAGGATTGCGCTGCTGAGAATCACATTGCTAAGTCGCAAAACCAGGGCCTAAACCCAAGTAAACCTGACCACAAATCCTGTGACTTCACACACCCATGGCCTGATGGGCCACCAGGTCAACCATCTGCCTAGATCTGCCCATGATGCCCTCAGTACCTGCTGTCGGGCCTGGAAAGGGGAGGTCAGGGCAGAGCTGAGGCCAAAGGGCAGGCAGGGAAAAGGAAGAAGTCCCCTACTGCCTGGAGATGGTAGGAAGAAGAGGAGGACCAAGACATATACACTTTGAGATGCATGGCTGGCGTCGGCAAATCGATTTTCCTTCACCTCTCTGGACCTCCCCCTTTCCACTTAGACTTGGGACTTCTCACACCTGCCTCACCAGGATTAAATGAGATGGTGCAGTGTGCTCTGCAGAGGAGCTGGCACACGGGAGGTGCTCAATAAGTATCAGCTGCTCTCCATGGCAGCATGCCCACCAAGTCCAGGTGAGAACACCAGCCCAAAGAGCTCATGATTAAAGCAAGTGTGCCTCCATCATTCACCTGTGTGTGTCTGTGCAGGTGCATGTGCAGGTGCGAGCATGGGCATCCTGGGTGAGCATGGGTCGGGCTTGACACCAGGGGTGTTGAAATAATATCTTGCCCATCCTCAGGATGCCTTAGGAGAGAAAGAGAATAAGCGTGAAAGCAACCAGAAAGGGAAAAGAAAATTGAGAGACAGAGAAAAGAAAGGGAAGAACATCTGGAAACTCACGGTCTGTCTCTCTCTGTCTCTCCTTGTCTATTTCTGAGTGTCTCTCTCCCTGTATGTGTGTGTGTGTATGTGTGTGTCTGTCTGTCTGTGTGTCTGTGTGTCTCTCTCTGTCTCTCTCCCTGTATGTGTGTGTGTGTATGTGTGTGTCTGTCTGTCTGTGTGTCTGTGTGTCTCTCTCTGTCTCTCTCCTGGTCTCTCTCTGTCTCTCTCTCTCACACACACACAGAGCACACAGTCTCTGGGCGACAGCCATGCACATGGCCCTACTACACGCAGGCACAGGCTTGTATAGATACTCCTTGACCTCTGCCAATGTTCACTCTCCCTCCTGTCCCTGCACACCCATGACCCAGATAGCATCAGACCCACACATCAATTACCTATCCACCCAGAGCTGTCTCCAAATCTGCATTCCTGCTCTATGGGGAGCAGGCTCTCTAAACCCACATCCATAGCAGAACCCCGTGGGAGCCCATACTGCACAAAACACTCTGCATACTCTACAGAAACATTTGTCCCTACCATGGAATCGCCTTCCCACTGTCGTTCTCTTGGGCCACCCACACATGAGGACCTGCTAGGGGTTGGATGTTGGGGGGACATATGTGATAAGAGGTATCTTTCTTCCTGGCCCCCGATGTTTACTCCCAGATGTAAAACATAATCAGTGTAATTCCGGCTCGCTCTCTCTAGCGCTCTCGCACCCTCTCTCTCCCTTCTCTGCCCAGGGGACATGGGGAGACTTATGCTATCTGATTTGTGAATTGAGGAAGAAAAACTACGTATGCTCAGCTCAGCTCAGCTCAGCCCTCCTTCTTGGGAATAAACTCGAGCTCTGAGCATATAGTTCACTGCTCCTCCCAGCTGCCATATTGGGAGAACATGTTCCCCATCCAGCACTCCTCCAACTGGTTCGGTGAGCCTTCCCAAACCTAAAGTCCAGTGAATAGAGACTACTGGCCCTCACACTAGGCCATGAGCTGCCTCAGAGACCCTGACAACATACTCGTCCATCCATCCAATGTACACCCACCCACCATCTTACATGCATACATTTCCCTTCTCATCTAAACCCCATTCCAATTTACAACCTTCCTCCCATAGTAACCCCACGCTGTAGGTACAGATGCACACCCTTCCCCGTGCACCTCCCCGCCCACATGCCCTTCCCTATCCCCATTCCCCATGTCCCTATGACAAGCCCCTCCCAGCTTTTCCTCCAACTCCTCCCCCACACCACCCCTATCTCACTGTAAGTCATCCCCTTGCCAACACAGGCAAAACCAGGTCATGTCACAAAGCAATTCTGCCCAGCCCGCCAGATTTTTCACTTGGCTCAGATAGATAACTAACAGGACCATCTTCCCAGCTAATGGGAAAGAAATCTGGTGGGCTCAATTGCTGCCGATATGCATTTAAATGGCTGCATCTAGGAGGGAAATCTAAAATGAGAGCTTGAAGGGAGGCTGGGACACTGGGGGAAATTTCACTGTAATAACTGTGTGAGGCGAAGCAAATCAACAGAAAGCTGTACACTTGCTTGGGGAGAGAGAGAAAACTCTACTGTAACACGTGCACTTCGAAACTTATTGAAATCTTAACACTTTTAATATAATGGCATTAGTGTCACGGTTCCTTATGTATAAACTTCACCCGCCATACATAATGAACGCAGAGCTATTTCCCAGTGCATGTGATGCTTGGATGTGGGTGCAGGCAGAGGTTATGTGCTTAATGATCTCTTTAGATATCTTGTAGCCCAGAAGTACAGATGGAGCCTTCATCTGAAAACAGAGCAGACCTAGTTCAAAGCTAGGCTCTCCCACTTACAGATTAGGTGACCTTGGACAGATTTCTTCACTCAGGAAACATCCATCTCCTTGTCCATAAAATAGAGATAATGATGCATACCTCCCAGAGTTGAATCAAAGATCCCATAACTTATATAAAAGCACTTGACAAATAATAAGCACTTCATACATATCATTAATAGCCCTGGTTTGAATCTTGCCTCCAACACTTCTTAATGAGTGACCTTGAGAAGGCTATATAACCTCCCTGTTCCTCAGTTGCTTCATTGTAAGATGGGGACAATCACAGCCCTTACCTGGGTGATGCATGCGGAGTGCTTAGAGCAATGCCTGAACTTTCTACTTGCTTAATTCACACCAGCTACCAGCAGCAACACCACTACTGGTTAAAGATGCTAAAGTTTATCAAGCACCTATTATGTGGTGCCTTGAAGGACAGAAGAAAAAAAGCACATAAACCCAGACCATAAGCCTGTGAGCTGCCCTAAAAGCCACATTTCTGAGAAGTGGATGCAAGAATCAGAATGATATAACCAAAAGAAGAGAAAACTCAGGGAGATATGTTTACAAAGCACAAATGCCTTAAGGTTTTCATAGAACAAGGAAAATGAGATTGTTCTATGGGGCCAGAGAGGGATGAGCCAGGACTTGGGTGGGGACCATGAGGCTAAAGGGGTCCAATTTTAGCTGCATTCAATGAACTTTCGAATGAATTGTCTAACAATGGATGACCAAAAAGTTAAAAAGGATTTAAAAAATCTCTCTCTTGCAGGAAATAATTAAGCAAAGCTTTAACCATTTAATGGAAGAAATGGAATCCCATAATTTGAGGGAAATTTTGATCATCATCCTACCCAACCACAGCTACCATGTCCACATGCCTGTTTGGAATGAGCTCACCAGTTGCTTCTTATCTGGTTTCAAAATGCAGCTACGAGGAATTGTAGCTTTCTATTAAAAAAGTCTCATCAAAATGTCCACTTGATGATGTTTTGTTTTCCTGGAAGTTATGAATTCAGCTTCAACCTTAAGGTCATCTCCTCCCCTAGTCATGAGATGGCCTCAGGATCAATGGTCCCTGGTCTTAGATGGGACTTGGGACGCATAGTGTATGTGGCCCATGGTGAGGACCATGATGATATCCATGGGAGGTCTTAGCCAGAGGGAATAACAAATGTAAAGGCCAAGAGGAAGGAAGAGCACAGCCTGTCTTTGCCTCTGGAGCAGCAAGAAACGAGATTGGGGGAAGCAAGAAGCCAGATCATGAATGGTCTTGGAGGCCATCATGAGAACCATGGATTTTATCTTGAGTGTGATAGGAAACCAAGGGCAAGACTCAAGGGGAGGAATCACACTTGACTTGCTCCACTCCTACTATTCTTCATCTCAGTTAACCTCCTCATTAACCACGTCCCTCAGGCCACAAACCTTAGCGTTATCCCTGACTCTTCTCTTTCTTTCCTGTTGGCTGTGTTTTAGAATGGAATGCATCTCTGATCACATTGCATCACCTCATCCCTGCCACCTGAGCCAAAGCCATGTACCACCCGGATTGTGGCAGAACTGTCTCACTTCCACTCTTACCCCTCAATCCATCAGGGAAAGTACCACTGCATATCACGCACAGCCACATATATGCATTTGCCTGTTAGAAAAACCTGTTTGCAAGGAGAAAGGACCATCCTCTGTGTACAACAGGAAGACTCCTTCCAAAGAAAGAGAACCAAAAGCAAATCCAAGAATAAAAAGTTGAGATACAAGACATCTGAGTCAGAGATGGTAGTAATAATGTAAGCTCCCGAGGTCTATGCAGAAATCCTGAGATGTCTGGGCTTCCACAGAGTATAGAAGGAGGATCTGAGCCAAATGTAACTGGGTCTTAGGAGGCTGAGAAATTCCAATTCACTTCTGTGATATGAATACATCTAATAGATTACAGAGAAGGAAATAAAACAAACTGGTAAGAGGCAGCTGTGCAAGCATGGATAATCTTTTCTTTTCCTCATTTTTCTCAAGCTTCAAAATTGCTAACAGTGAATATGTTTTATAATCATAACAAATATATTAGAAGTAAAAATCATCAAATGGGATCCCATAAGTTTCTGCATTTCTCCGGGTGTAGATTGAACACCTAAGAGAGTAGGACAGGTTCCTCCTGTTCTAGAGAACACATTCCTAATGATGGACTTGAAGCTGGACAGTGACATTTCATAGACTGGGGCTGAATGTCAATGCTGACACCTATGTACATTTGACTGGCTCTAGGCCATAGACGTATCTCCCCATAAACATATCCTAAGCCTGTGCTGCCGTGTTTGAGACCTGAGCACAGGATAGCTTGTTCAACGGTTGCATTTTGCAGGATTCCATCTGGAGTTGCAAGCTTCTAAGACCCTTTATTTTTTCTTTTTTGGGGGTGAGGGGGAGGGGCATAAAGGAAAGGAGAGGGAGAATCTTAAGCAGGCTCCGTGCCTAGTGCAGAGCCCGATGAGGGCTCTATCTCATGACCCTGAGATCCTGACCTGAGCCAAAATCAAGTCAGACACTTAACTGATGGAGCCACCCAGGTGCTCCATGCTGAGACCTTTTCTGAGTCTCAGTCTGTCTTCCAAAACTTCCACAGACCCTCCCAGCATCCTGTCCCTGGAAAACTGATGTATGCATGCCATTCACATCTTCATTCAGTTATAATGTCTAACAAATATTTACCAAGCATGTCCCACGAGTCTGGCCACATTTTAAGAGGCTTACATGTTTTAACTCAATCCTCACAAACCATAAATAGATGTTAGCATCATCATCATTTGATAGATGAGCAAAATGAGGCATCTGGAGGTTAAGTATCTTCTACAAGACCTCCGCAAATAAAGGGGCAAGGAGGTGGGATTTGGCTCTGTGCTCTTCGACACCACACTATCCAGTTTCTCAAGTGGTTCTTGAGGGCCTGCTCTGGGTCAGGCTCTCTGATAGTGATGCAGACCCAGAAAGGACTAGGTGCCTCCCTGCAGAAGGCCTAGGAGGTGCTGTGTTTAAATATAGTCAGCGTTATGCTGACTTTCTTGCTGTGGGTCCTTGGGCAAGTTACTTACCCACCCTGTTCTTTGGCTTCTTCCCCTGCAAAAAGGAAGCTGAAATTAATACCTGCTTTATGAAACAGTAGAGAAGATTAAATGGGTTAACACAAGTAAGGTACTTAGAGCACCTGGCACATACAAAATGTTCAATTAATGTTACAAATTATTATTATTAATTATTATTACTATTATAGGATATAATGCAACACAAAAAGAAGACTGCTCCGTGCTTCCTAAGAGGTCTTCAGAGAGGTGCTGAGAGCTTGGTAGTGGAGGAGGAGCAGGCCTTTGCTGTCTGTAAGCAGCAAGGAGGAGCTCAGGCTTTGCAGGCCATGGGACAGCAGGAGCCAAGGCCCAGAGGTCCCCAGGCATGAAGCAGCACAAGTTCACTCCCCGTGGGCTTTTAACCACAAGCTGTTGTTCTCCCCACACCCAGGAATTGGGGGCAACTTCCACTGCTGACCTGTGCAAACTACCTAATGTGTGGCCTCTGGGGTTGGATGGCAACAGAAGACTTTTTCTGGGCTTTAGCTCTGTTTAGCGCTGGAAGAGCACAAGCTTCAGCTTCAAAGAGAAAAGGCATTTGAAAGGCTTATGAAAGGGCTTAGGAGCCTTCTTGTACATCAAACACGCCTTACAAAGCAACATTCTGATGAGTTAAGTGCAAATGAATCAGAAACACAAGGATTAAATTTCCCTTGAAATACACATAGGTTTAAAGATTAAGAGGAAATTGCCTGGTGAAACGTGTTTCGGGTTAAACACTGTGAAGGAGTTCAAGTTGGTTCCTGTCTGCCACTTGCCTTTATGATTAGTGTAAATAACAACAATAATAATAGTATCAACACTGCTTGATATACTTCTGGCTCCCTCGGGGCCCACAGGAAGCTGGTAGGTGGATGCAGAGAATGCTTACACGTAATGATTAAAATGGAAGGACACGCAGGGAACCAAGATGGCGTGCGAGAGCTGGGCTGCTGTCCATTACACCAGTTTCTGCTTTGCTGCTTGACTCCCAGCTGGACTATATCTCCCACGCTGGTTTCAGCCAACAGAACATGGGCATAGCAGGGTATGTCCCCTCTAGGTCTGGTTCTAGGTAATGTTGAAGGCCACCTGTTAAAGATGGCAGAGTCTTTGTCCATTCCACAGCCAGTAGACATCATGTGAACCCAAAATAAAGTATCGTGTGAAGCCATCAAATTGTTAGGACTTCTTGTCTCAGCAGCGAATGTCCCTTTCACAAAGACAGATAGTTGAAGGCCCACATGGTAGAATAAAAAGAAACTCAGACCATAGTTCCGGGCACCTGAGTTCTAGCCTCTGCCTCGAACATGAGGTGTGGGGTTCTGGGCCAGGCCCCTTCCCCGACCCTGGGTCTCAGTTTCCCTTCTGGTAAAATGAGGAGAGTAGACATGGTGCTTGCCAAAGCCTGGCTGTAAGGTTGCAGATTAAATGATTCTAAATAACAAAATTGAATTCTCTTCTCGTCAACAAAGGTTTATTAAATACCTACTACTTTTCAAGCATTGGAGCTGCAGAGATACGCAAGTCCAGGCATTGAGAGTGTAAGCTTAAAGGTAAATGATTATAATATAAAAGAGCAGAAAGCAAATGATAGATGATAGATAGATTGGGGGAGAGAGAGAGAGACCAACTGGATTTGCCTGGTAGGAAGTGGAAGCATGAAAGAAAGCCACCAGAGGGGCACCTGTGTGGCTCACTTGGTTAAGCATCTGCCTTCAGCTCAGATCACCATCTTGGGGTCCCGGGATCAAGCCCCATGTGAGACTCCCTGCTCAGCAGGGAGTCTGCTTCTCTCTCTCCCTCTGCCCCCCATCCTCTACACTGCTCATGCTCTCTCACTCTCAAATAAATCAATAAAATCTGGAAGGAGGGAAGAATGGAAGAAAGAAAGAAAAAGTAAGAAAGCCACGAGAAGACAATGACATTTGAACTCGGCTGGGAGGAGAGAAGGCTGCCGTCAGGGCAGCCTTCCATACAGATCCAGGAAATTCATAGCTGAAAAGGACTCTTATTTCACAGATGGAGAAACTAAGGCCCAGAGGACTTACTTAGACACATTGCTGATTAGTAGTAGCATACTTGGGGGTCATTAACAAATTTCCCAGTTTCAGTTCCAGTCCAGAATTTTTTATAGCAGTGAAAACCTCTGGGAGGTGAGCAGGGCATCCCCTACAAGGTGTGGGGTAAGAGGATCTGTCTTAGTTCATTTGGGCTGCTGTACAAAATACCTCAGACTGGGTAGCTTATTAGCAAAGACCATGTGCCTGCATCGTGGGAGAGGGAGAGGACCATGTGTCTGCATCATGGGAGAGAGAGAGGACCATGTGCTTGCACAGTGGGAGAGAGGTGCAGGCTTCTCAAATACCTTCAGTGGCAAAAACGTCCTGGGAGCCCTCTGGTGCCTCAGACCAGAGCAGGAGGTATATTTGTTGTCCATGGTTGATGCAACAGCTTGCCACAGATTCAGCAGCTTAAACAATGCAAATTCACTTATCCTACAGTTGTGTAGGCTGGGAGTCCAGCAACAGGTGGACTGAGCTGAAATCAAGGTGTCAGCAAGGACTGTATTCCTTTTTGGAGGCCCTTGGTGGGCAGTCCACTTCCTTGTTTCCAGAGTCCACCAGCTCCCATCATTGTATCCTGAGTATCTGGAACAGCATTTTGTGCAAAGTAGATGTTCCTCTCAAGTTTCTGGAGGCCACTTGCATTCCTTGGCTCATGGCCCTTTATCCTCCACATGCAATGCCAGCAGGGGTGGTCGAAGCCTTCTGATATTGTACCTCTCTAACATCCTCTGCTGCACCCCCTCTTATGTTTATAAGGATTCTTGTGATTACATTAAGGCAACATGCATAATCCAGGACATTCTCCCTACTTGAAAGTCACCTGATTAGCATCTCAGTGCCATCTTCTACCTTAATTCCCCTTTGCCACATCATTTACCATATTCCCAGGTTCCAGGGTTTAGGACATGGACATCTTTGGGGGACCATTATTCTGATTATCACAGAGGAGAAAGTGTTTTTTCATTCTTTTATTCTTTATTAAGTGCCTGTTGTATGCCATTCACTGCTCTGAGGTCTATGGGCTGAGTAACAAGACAGACCTTTTCTCTGCTGTTGTAGAACACACAGTCAGATGAAAAAGACACGGAAAGGGACACCAACCAGGAGTGATGGCACAACAGAGGAGGTATGGTACTAAGGGTTGGAAGACATTTCCAAACCGAATGCATCTGAATTTTTTGCTTTGCCTCATGCCCAGATTAAGAGTCAAGACATATCTCCCAAATGGGTTTGTCTCTATCAAAAAAAAAAAAAAAAAAAAA